>JAVSBS010004500.1:0-83044 GCA_033124195.1 Coracias cyanogaster | reverse complement strand
ACTTTTTAAACAGGGGGCCGGTTCACTGTCCCTCAGACACTGTCGGGGGCCGGACTATAGTTTGGAAAAAAAACGACAGGGGAGTCGCCCACCTTGCTGATGCCGCTGCCCCCCTCCCTAGCCCGGCCGCGCAGTCTGGAAAGGGTGGCCAGAAGGGACTGAAGGAACTTTACTGCACCCGGGCTCTGGCCAGGGCGCGGATTAAGTGGCAGGAAGTCATCTGCAGCTGTTTGGTTTCCCCCTGGTGGGGGGGAGGCGGGGAGTTCTGTAAATACCCGCGGGCTGCTTTCAGGACCCTGACGGGCTGTATCTGGCCCACGGGCCATAGTTTGAGGACCCCTGATCTGGATTATAGTTATTTACTATCTGTATTAAATTGCATTGAAAGGGAGAAATCAAAATTATCCCTTTTCCCCCAAACTCTGTAGGATGAGATAAGATGACAAAATACTTGCACTAAACCAAATCACTAAACTATTCCTTATTAAAAGTTTAACAATGCTTTTGGAAGTATGCTTTCCTTGTACAGGGAGCTGATATTATAGAGTTATACCCACAGATAAAACCTCAAAGATACAAGGAAATTTAATAACAAAGAAAGTCCAAAAAGACCACCCAAACTTTGATCAATATCACATCTTGTACCTTCTCCTCTATTGTAGGGTTATTTTACAATAATTACTTTTCCTTAATTATATCATACATGAACAGACGACATTTTCATATTTTGGTCTAATGAGCATTACTTGGCATCTTTGTAAGGAAAACAAAATGAAGGAGTTTGATGTAGAAGCCAAGGCATAGGAACTTAATGTTACTTGAAAATGAAATGCAGACCTTGCAATCCAATAAATTAAGAACAGGAAAATTGCATCATCCAAAAGCAGGCAAAACAACATAATATTAACTTTTGAGGAATGCAAAGAATCTTAAAAGTAGTTACAACATATATGAAAATATAAAATGTGACTTTAAACCTGAATTTTAATTCATGCATGAAATTACTATATATAAATAATCATTCACAGTTGCTGCATGGTATTCACTGGAAAGGAACAAGCCTTCAGATGCAGCTCAGCCTCTATCATCCCAAGGTATGAAAAAGAAGTAACTGAGGGTCATTAAACAGCATGCTATTAACAATATGTACAATCATATGCTATACAAGTATTAACATAGAGTAAATATATAAAAATTAAGCACGTCTATATGACCACTACTGTAGCTGAAATTACACTGAGCAATAAAGCAAAAGAAGAGATTGAAATGGTAAAAAAAAAAAAGAAAGAGAAATGACTGGATCAACAGGTATATGACAAACACACCTCTCTCTCCTTCTCACAGAGGCAAAGTAAGCAGAGATGTCCAGCAGCAGCTACTATGCAAGTTTTATCCAAACAATTTTAAACTCATGGACAAAGGATTTCTGCACTACAGCCTAGCTAGTAGATGTTCAATTAAAACTATACATACTCCTCTTTTCTAAGGTCTTCTCATTTCTTCCTTTGACCATGACTCTTCAAACATCTATTTGCATTTAATTCTTAAACTACAGAGTGAAAGATCTTCTAAACTATAAAGTTATAACCTGCTGATTATGTTCCCATTCAAGACATTTACAATGAAGGTATTTTTAGCTGAAAAAGAAAGCTCTCAAAGAATCCGTGTAATACTGTGAAATTCCTGTTGTAAGTGTAATCAGGGAGTTCATTAAATATACCCCAGGAAATCATATGGAAAACATTTATTGCAGGATACTTGATAAAATTTTCTGTTCTCTGATTTACACTGTCTGTCATGGTTACAATTGCCTTCTACTCTTACGCAGTCTCCTCCATGCTGCAATTGTTCTACACTGCAGTGGCTTTTTCTGCTGAACCTTCAGAAAGTGCCCATCAGGGGACTGCACAGTACAGTCTCTTTCTTGTCCACAACTGGACTATGGATGTGCCTTAACCTTTTTTTGAACAGAGGTTTGCCATAGCTATGAGTTTTATCTCTACTTGTGAACTTGCACATACATACAGCATTTGTACAAGTCATACATGTACTTACATAAAAACTGTCCATAACTGAAGATTTTTCAAGACGAAAAGAATGCCAGGATGAAGGTATAGCATCATAGCTGGAGGGAACACAGTCTTTCCTTTCTGATTTCCATGACACAGCACACACATGTGCACACTTTCATGTACCCACACACACACAGGGTCTCTCTCCAACCAATGGGATGTAAAGCTGGCAAGAACATTTCCTATTTATTTACTTCTGCAGGATTTTTTTTTTTCCATTTATCCACTTATCTTGCAAATTCAAGCTGCTTCTTTCCACTTTTAAGAGAAGTTCTCTCCCCATTTGTTCACTACTCTCTTTAACCTGTTACTCCATCAAAATTCTCAGTTTAATAATGAAGTAACGTATTCTCTCTCCACCTGTCACTTTTCAGTTTCCTGTTACCAAAGTTATGCTTTCATTCAAGCTTCTGTACTGTATATGCCTTTTAATTAATCTGGAAGACCGTTGATTTCTCTATCTAATTTGCTCTCAAAGTCATGCATCAACTTACTGCAAGCAATTAAACTATCCCAGATGACTTACACTTCATTATAGAAGAAATTATGTTCATTCTAATGTAGAAATACAACATAGACAACTTGAAGCTCTCTGAACAATCAACACATCTAGCTACAGGCAACTCATTTAATGCTGTACATTGTCCTCTGAAATTCTCTCTGTTTCTGATGACACCTAGGAAACACTAGCTCTGAACTGTAGACATACAGAATTGCACACACCTCTATGCAGAAAGTAACCTAAGAAGGAATAAATTACTGTCCTCTTAATTAGCCAGGATAACATAATCATTCTTCTTTCACCTTAAAAGTCCTCAGCCACAGTCTTGCAGCATTGCTCAAAAGCTCATTAGAGCATTTAAAAACTATCCTTAAATTTAGTTTGGTTTAGTTAAGGATCAGTATGATTTATATCTTCTACCGGTTCTGATTGTAAACTTACAAGAGAAACTATCCTTTGTTATGTTTCTATAATGCCTAGTGCAAGGGAATTATGATTTGATCACATTTATTTGTAGATGCTAGTAAAAATAATACTACAAATAGACTCCATCTACATGCAGATGCAAATAATAATAGCAATACAAATAAAAAGATAAAAATACAGCAACCTATAGTTAGACTGAAGGTATAAAAGAGACAAAAGTGATAGAGGCAAATATTCTGTATTAAAGAAATTGATAGAGCACTGCCAATGTAATAACCAATAACTATCTTGTATAGTTTAAAGTTTTAGGTTTTTTTTCAACTCTTCGTTGGTTTAATAACAAACTCTCTCCCTAAACCTTGCTTCTCTTGCATGAATGTATATGCAGTTAGGTAATAAGTGAGAAGGAAACAGAGAGGCAAATATAGGTTATTATTATAATATAGAACAGATGGAACTGACAGTTTGTGAAATAAATAGAAAAAGCATTTTTTTATTATTTCCCATCTGAATACGATCTTCTGTTCATTCTGTGTTCAATGGATTTGTGAAGTCACTGGAGCAATTCAGACATATCTCATGTGCTCCTGTATCACATCACACACATCTCAACCTTCTAGCGAGTAGTACTACAGATATCCTTAAAAAACTTAGTATGCGAATGCTAAAAGAATAGTAACTACACATAAAATACTTCTTCAAAAGACACCCTCACTGGTACATTTTTCAAAAAAGGTCAGTACCTCAAATTTTAACATTGTGATATTAAATTATCTTACAACATTTGTTATTGAGCAAAGACAGTGATGGAGCAGGGGAGAATGTTCTTTATATTCCTAAAACTAATGCTACAAATTAATAATCTAGATTGCATGGGACCTTATGTCCAAAGAGATACCACAGTATATTCTGTATCTTTTAGAATCCAACAGAGCATTCATTGACTGGAAAACAACTTCACAAAATCTTCCTTTTTTGCTGGTTTATATGCAGCCACAGTGAGGCCTTAACTCACTTCTAAACGGGTTAGGTGAAAAGCACAATTTCTGTTTCACTGTACGTAATATTTACTGCATTCAGATTTGAAAAAAACCTTCAGATAGGAAGATAAAATAAAAATGTAACCTAACAGTACAGGCTGGTAAAAGGAGAGTATGTTCTTAAAGGTTTATAGGTCCTCTGTATAATTATGGCTTTATGATTGCCCTTTAGAACAGAGTAATCTTATTCTCTATTGTCTTTACTGAATGATAATAAGATATGGATTACATATAAAGTTTTCAAGCTCAACTGATCTGGTTGTGTGAGAGAGAGGAGCTCTCTGTGAATGACAACACATCAGCCATTTCCTATTTCTTCTAAAAATCATCCACGCAAGAACTGGACACTGGTTAAGAAAAATGTTAGCCCTTAGGTAAGTGTCTCTCAGAGACCAGATACAGATGTTAGAACATGGCCAGACATGCAGGTTGGATGACAAACCACTTTCCCAAATGACGGAGCAGAACTTACAGATAATATCGTTGGGTCTCCTGTTCCCTAACACAGTAACTCTTGTGAAGCGTGGGATTACTTCATTCCTTCCTGAGGACTTCTACTTTCCAGTGTCAGGTTGGTAAAATGATGAACAATCTCCAGTGAATAATAGATTTGGTGCCAGAAAAACACAAGATACTGGGAACAACCGGAACTTGAACTGAGGTTGGCAAGAAGAACTGAGACATATGGAGTTACACTTCTCCCTCTCTATCTATCACTGTAACTGTCTTCAACTCCATCAAACAACTTCTATTCACTTCTCCTTCCTTTCCTCTAAGCCACCTTGGCTTTGATAAAAAAGAAACAATTTAGACAATTCTCTTAATTCCTGGATGCAGGCAGTGGTGGTGATACTAACCCAACAATTCCTCTGAGAGACAATAGGAGAACCAGTCCTATCTATACTTATATTCTGAAAGTGAAGAAGTGAATTATGTACTTATGTATGGCACACAGAGATATAAACTGTTGCAAGCAACCATGTGCCACACAAATCCTGATCAACAGACCCACTCCACACTTTCCAGAGTTTAAGTAGTGGTAGTTAGAAGACTAATCTACTTTCCAGTGAATTTATGACAGCTCAAGTCAAAGAGTTTTACTGCTTGAGAACACTGACAAAGAAATAGTGTTCATATTTTTCAAAATACTTAGAAGATTATCCACCATACCTAGTCACTGTCATTGCTACCCAACAGACAACTACAGCACATCCCTAGAGCATTTTATGTTTTCATAAACTATGCATTTAGATGAGAGAAGATTAAAGCTGTTGCAGTTATCCCAAGTCTAGGTCTTTGGCTCATGATTTCAATTTTGACTTTTGCATCACAATTGTTGAGTAAAGCTGTGTTCACCTGACTGGTATTTCATATCTCTGTGCATGTCTGCCTCACAGCATTTTAAAAGACTAAGGTTGTTTCTTTCCCTGATGAGGATTAAAGTTTTCTTTTTAGGAAATAGACCTAAAATCCTTCAGAGAAATACAGCATACAAATGTATCTATTTTATACTTTTTTATATTTATTTAGAGGAGAAGTCAAAGTTATGATGTGTCTCACATAGTTTTGTTAAACAGTTTCTATTTTACACCATTATTTCTATCAAGTTAACAGCAATATTTATTAATACAAGGAAGTCCTGAAGTGGTACCTAAATAGCTCTTCTGTTCCTTTCCCTGTACAGATAAGAAATAGTCAGTTTTGGACTACAGAACATGTGTGACATCGCTATTTGCTGAATTTTATGCTGTGTAGGATTAACTTGGTAAAATATCTCAAAATACGAACCATAAAAGCCAAGCAGCATTTTCAGTATTTTCAACTGACTTATTAAAAATAAAGCATTTTGTTTCTTCCTCTAATGACACAGATACTCCAAAAGTATGTTTAAATATACTCATCAGTACAACTATCAAAGTGTAAGTGTGTATTATTGAAACGAGCCCCCAGATTAAGTATATATTGTGAAATGTATGTGAATGTGCATGACTTGAACCAATGAACTGTAGCCTGAAATGATGTCACAGAATGTGCAGCATTAAGTGGAAGGTTAAACCTACTTGCATCTCGGTTCATTAAACGCAGTTAAAGTGCAAATTCCCTCATTCTGACAGTAGTAATCACAAGGGTTCACTTTCTGGTCACAGCGCTGACTTTTAAACCCCACAGAGCATCTGCAGAATTTCAGTAAAATAGACCTATATAAATATTCTACCTTTTGCTGAAGAGACTTTAAATGCATTATTTATAATGATGGCAAGACACACACATACACAGGCACACACTCACAGATAACAAAATTAATACTGCTTTTCATGGAAGGTCCAATCTGACCATACCAAAAAGTTTGCTCAAGCACCGATCAAACACTTTTAGAAGAACTGCCTGATTGGTTCAGGAATCTAATATTCTTAACAAAGTATTATTGTCAAAAGTACTATAGATTTGTATTGAGTGATCCAGACTGCAATGGCCTTAAAAAAGTTCATAACTGTTTTCTTAGGATTTTTAACAGCGTTGGCATATGCTGCAGCATTTATATATTGTAAACTCATACACAAATTAACGCATGAAACTTGTTTTCCTTGAGATGCTATGGTGTTCCATATGAATTTTAAAAAGTACAAGCCAGTTTTTAAAGGAAAAATAAAGGGAGAATCACAGGTTTCCAAAATAGCCATTCTAAGTGTTTAAACAAATGAACCACCAGACTTAATCATCATATTTGGACCTTACATCTTATAGCTGTGATAGTATTCTTTCACTGAGATTTATGAGTCTCTCTAGTCTTCAACTAAAGACATTTAAGGAGAAAAAATAACAAGTAAAAATCCAAGGCTGGATCAAAATAATAATGAAAAAGAGACACAGGCACTTAAAGCATTTTCAGCTGAATAAGGACTACTATGCAGAACTGCATTCCACTGTCACTAACCCCAAAGCTGCAAACATCTATTGACAACTCTTCAATAGTACAGCTTTGTCCCTTCATGCATTCATAAGGGCTTGAGCTCTCACAGGGAGGAACAGTTGGTCCATCTTTTACACTGGTCAGGTTACAAAATCTAGGCATTTCTCTTTGTAACTTCCTTGAGGGTATGAAAACAACAGGCACTCTCTTTTAAGATCACCTACTTCTATCTGTATTTACAAATACATATAGACATCAAGGAAATGAAGGGTTGGCTCTATCTGCATTTACAAAGTTGTAATGCCAGATCCCTTTGGACAACACCTTACTTATGCCACCCTGGAAGTAAGACACTCAAGTCTGATTCTCGCTTCCAACACCTCACGTTTCTGGAGGATGCTCTGACCAATAGGTTGTTCTGACAAGTGGAAGACTATTCCACAATGAAGCTTTTCAGCAGTGTAGAAAAGATTGTGTTGGTTACTAGGTAAACAAAAAATCAAGGAGAACGACTAGGTAGCTCAGTGTAACTGAGAGCAGGAGATAAATTATTTTCTTGCTACAATGACTACTTCTGTATTGTATATTCAGCAGCTGAAAAAAGAAGAGACACCATAGCTCTCAAGAAAGGTCTACAATGTAGGCTTTTCTATCTCTTAAGACAGTACTTAACCATCTATACTACAGAATCACATTTCCTTTCATATTTGATGTCAGGGCTTAAGAAAATCTGAACTTATTCTCTCAACCATGGTGCAGGAGGGAGAGCACAATCTGACCACAGAACAACCAGGTTACTAAGGGCAGTGTGAAAAGTAGGGCAGAAACAAGAGATACAGGAGTATATCCTCGGACACATGAAGGAAATAAACACTGATATGATTCTTCACATTCTCTAGCCATTAGGAGGAGTGTGTTATCCCCACCTCTGGCCATCTTTAGAGGAGAAAAGACTTAATCCACCCTAGAGAAACAGGGCAGATAACCATCCTATACCTCTGGATTCCATTCCAGAACAAGTGTCTAAACAGGCTTTAGATCTGGCCTGAAATTATTAGGAGTCTCAAAAATGTATCTTTGTATCTGTATGCATTCACAATATGTACCTTAGTAACATCTTTCAATACACATATTGCAAACAAGGTAGACAAAATATTGGGTTACAGAAATAGCTAGAAAAAGTACTGTAAATTGTGACTGTAACCAGCACATTACACATCCTAGAGAGATCACAAATACAGACACATACATAATAATTTTAGTATTTGTTGGCAGATAGGTATTTTAATGATCTACACAGCGTAGTATACTCACAGACAGACAGGTATATTTGTCTCTGGGTCCAGTTGACATGTACCACCATTGTAACAGTAGCCATCACATAACTGACAGGTAGAGGCAATCTTTCCATTAGTACAACTGTTATGGTTAAGAAAAAATACAAATAGCAATCAGTATTTTATTAAGTCTGCTGAATTCCCTTAGAATTCTATATTAAAATATTGATTTTATGATATATATAAGATCTACAGATTGCCACAGGTTCTAAGTTTCCACTTTGAAAAGGTAGCACAGGCAGCATGCTTATTACACAGAATAATTTTAACCTTTCCTTTTATGAAAATGAACTATTAGTATACAAAATAATTACTCAGCAAATTAGCAGCACATCTTACTACATATGCTTTCATTACTACACAATACATCTCTATCACTGCCACAGATACTGAAGAAGGTACACACTTCAACAGTGTAGTAAAACTTGATGGTTAACTTTATTAAGTATTCCAATTTTTCCAACTGAAGACCCATTCAGTCTCCTGCTACATGATACTTCTCCCAGTGAGAGGAGTGAGGAGTGCTTCAAAAGTTAGTTTAAAAAAGCACAAGCCAGTGGGTTTTCTATGGGCAGTAATCACACAGAGGAACTGTTCTGATGTGACAGGTTCACAGTCTAGCCACTATGTAACAGATTTAAAGGGTAATGTAATACAATCACTATAAAACATATAACCGTAACCATCCACACGTACACTTACTTGCATACTATGTCATTACTGTCCTTGTTTATTATGCAGTGTCCCCCATGACATCTGATACACCTGTCCACTTCACATTTTGGACCTTCAAATCGTACCGGACAGACACATTCTACACTCCCATCATCAGAAATAGTACATGATTCAGAATTCACACAATAATGGTGGCAAACATCTGCAAGCAACATGAAAGCTAATTACTAAAAGACATTAAGGACTATCGTAGAAAAAATTAACACCTTACCTTTCTATGTTTTAAATTGTACTATAATGAAACCAAAATGATAAATGAAGCTGTTGGCTCACTGGCAACTACAAGAATACCCCATAAAAGGATACATAATTTATTAACGATGTAGTTTTGAGAACTGAAATAGAAGGATAAACTCAGAAGATATTTTCTTTTTCTTTCTAGATATCTAACCATTTATGGCATCATCCTACATATGGTAAAGACTACTGATGAGAAAAGCAGAGCAATGTTAATGTATTTAATGGAACATTGGCTGAATAAAAATGTTCTGACACATTCACATTACCATTAACAGCATTATGCTAAACTGAAATGGAAACAGTATTTTGAAATAATTAAGTTTTATTTTCATTTATCCGCATATTAAAATTTCATGAAGTTCTAATAATAACATATAAAGACATTAACCATAAGTTCTACAAAAAAACCGCTACATACATTCTTATCTTTATAGACTGTGCAAGACTCCATTATCTTACTTAACTGCTTACATGCCAGCAGGACTGAGATTTCAAGTAGAGAATTCTTTAAGTCTTTAGAAGCACCAGTATCTGTCTCATTTTTTTTCATATTCCTTTAAAAATACCAAGTCGCCTAGCTGAAGAAGCTTCCAGAGCTACAATATACTGGCTTCCTGACATTTCAGTTAATTTTATTTATGTGATAGTGACAACTTTTTTTTTTTTTTTTAAGTCATCATTTAAGCTCCCTATAGGGCCAAATCATTCAAAGTCTCTATTTCTCTCTGTTTCTAATACTTTCTCCAGTTCTGTGTAGTTAAGATGTTGTGTTGAGCTTTTGGTGGTGTTCCCAATGGACAGATGAAGTAATTGACATATAAGATGTATCACTTCTGAACTATGCATCTGTGTTATCTTAGTTACACTGGTCCATATTAATAAAATATTACCTTTCTGTCAAGACAAAAAAAATTCAAAACCTTTGAAGCTCAGGATACTGCTACAGGTGAGCCAGTAGCAGCTAGAAGTAGGATGTTACCAAGCTGTTTACTAGAGAACAAACCCTTGGCAAAATTGCTCAAAGGCCTGTCTAGCCTTGCTTTGAACACTTTCAGGGAGGGGGCATCCAATTCTCTGGTCAACCTGTTCCAGCCATCTCATCACCCTCACAGCGAAGAATTTCTTCCTAATATCTAGTCTAAATCTATTCTCTTTCAGTATTACACCTTGTCCTACCACTACAATTCCTGATAAAAAGTCCCTCCCCATCTTTCCTGTAGGCCCCATGTAAGTACTGGAAGGCCACTATGAGGTCTCCCCAGAGCCTTCTCTTCTCCAAGCTGAACAACCTCAACCCTCAGCCTGTCCTCATAGGGGAGGTGCTTAACCATTCTATGATCCTATGAAATGGTAACCTCAGCCTTGAGTCAAAAAGTGTAAACTCTCAAGCTGTCACTTGACTGAGGGTACACTGTTAAGTGGCAAATTAGATACTACTAAAAATGACATGTTTTACTTAGTGTGTTTAGGATGGATGATTTTTGAGGGTATCTCATAAAGTGGGAAACATATTTTGCTTATGCTTTTCTCTGCATAAGCACTGTTTTTCCACTTCTCAGAGAAGTATGTACTGACTGCTATGCCTTTGGTACCCACCATGCTGGAGGACTTCTGTTAAAGGACAAAGCATGACTGTTGAAGGAGCTATTTCTTTTTGATTATTCATTGTATGTCTCCACCGATCTATGCAGGGTATAGACTCCTCTGCTTGTAAAATTGCTACTGAGCAACCAGAGAGGCTTAAAGACACTAAATCAAGTAGTTCATTGTTTGCTCAATTCAAGGTGCAGAATAGAAATTTGCAGCAGGGGGGCTGTTTTTTGAACAAAACCAACCAGAGTTTGAAAGCTAATATTGAGAGACATTTTATGAAAAAAGCATTGCAAGGAGGAAATGTTTCCAGGTATATTAGGACAAAAAAAACCCCAGAACCTAGTAATAGGAAGTTCATACTCTAAAACAAGTATTAGTTTGTAGTATTGATCGTAGTCACAAACAACTTATTCTGCTGTATCTAAAATGTGTATGCTACATTTGGACAGAAATGACACAAAAATAATTCCTTTTTTTCCTCCCTAAAGAAAGGAATTTCAGTTTTAGGGAAAGTAACAGCTTGTGAGATCACTATATCCACTTTGAATGATTGTAACTGCATCAAAACATTTTCTATATCTTAGGTTGTTTGGGCCTTAAATGGTACAAGAAATGAACTTTAACTAGTCTGTATGTCTTATTTCAGGAATTTAAAATAGGGAGTTATATTCAAATACATCAAATTCATGTGTATATAATAACAGGCAAAATGTTAGTAGAATTCTATGTAAATAGAAATTCACTTCGATTCATTTCAGCAGTGCCAGTGCCTTGACACAGAGCACACGTTTTGGTTATTAGCCTTTATGTGAACTAATCACAGGACAAACTCTGCAGTGGGTAATTGGAGACAATAAGTACGAGGAAAATAAGGTTTTTGCAGTCTGGCAATACCGCAAGTAAATGTCTTCTCCCTGCCATAAAAAGCACTAATAATATTTTCAGCTTGGGAGCATGAGTAAAATACCTATGCACATTCATGTATCATCCTTTGCATATGAACTAGTTTCAATCACATCATAGAAAGACTGAAAAAGATATTTTAGAGGCAACCAATGTTTGCAGTAATGCTATATTAATATATTCCAACACTCATACAACGTGAATGTGACTAATAAAGCAAAAAATCATAGATGTGAATTTATATACATATTAACTATAAACATGTACAATGTCATAGAATTGTTTTTCCACAAAACCACAAAAATTCCAATACTCTAAACGATTTTAAGACTCTTTTCCTAGAAGTGTTAGGGTTTGAATAAACAAAAGCCTAATTTTGTTTTGTATTTTATAATGTGTTCAAGTCTCTGTATTGTGGCATTTTTCCAAAGTGTCAGTAGACAATCCAAATCTGATAATAAGCATTGTTTAAGAAGTACCCCTAAATTTACATTTAAATTAATCCTTTAAAAAAAAAAAAAAAGCTGTTTGCAGAAGCATTCAACTAGAAACAATTTGTTTGGTTTTGGGTAAGCCTCAAGTAAATATTTTTTCTTAATCTGTGTGTCTGTCTGTGCATGATTTATGTACTATACTGTTTTTCAAATACCCAATTGTGTTTGCAGATAGTTATTTGTGGATCCATGCAGTTTGTTTAATACCAAGTGGGAGAGAATCACAATTACTGCTGGTTTTCCATTCAAAGATTTCAATTTATTTCATAGTCTCCCAACTGGAAATACATTCTGTTTACTTCAGTAAAAATCCTGTTTAAGATACACAGTAACCCTTTCCTTGTTTGACAGACAATAATTTCCCTAAAATTAAATACTTTTTGTATCTCTTAGATAATTCCCAACCAGACCTTCATAACAGCTAATTTGGCTTCCATTTTGTTTAATCTAGCCTTCTTCAGCAAATTCACTGAATTATGTACAAAATGTGATGTCTTTCACATTTAATATTCTATTTTATAGCAAGCACTATGACAGTCCTCTATTTTAGAGTGTTATAGTAAAATCAAAGCAGGTGTAGATAAAAGTAGTTTAAAAAAAAATCTGATACAGAAAAATAATTAGTTTTAGCTGAGAGTTGCTAGTGAGTCATCATGTTGAAAAGATATGAGGAAGCCAAACTTTAATTTTGAAATGAGTGACCAAAAGAAGAAATTCAAGATTATGTAAAATGTCTTGAGTTACTGGAAATAGATAGGTGATCCATGCTAAGAGAACGCATGCAGAGAAAATAAAGATAAATGGAGTTTTCTGTAAAAGAAGTAAAAAATTAAGAGAAAGTTCTAAAAAGTGAGAAGAGTCTTTCTAAAGTCATGGAAATCTTTGGAAAACATCTCAGTGAGAAGAGACTGCTGGGTCAGTGGAATTAAAAACTAGGGAGAATTCAGATGCAGAGCATAGGATCTAAGTCCTGAGAATTAAATAAAAGCAATACTTAGAAATCCTGATTTTCAGTACCCGGAGGGGACAGAAACCATGCCCAAGGGGATCTTAGACTGAGTAAGACGAAGGAATACAGAGACATGAGACTCAAAGTTGTTATCAATATGCTACTTACTAGGGTTAGAAAAAACCCCAAAAGTTAAGGTAGCAGTTCAAGACACATGTTAGTCTGCAAAGATAAGGGATACTAGGAAATTATTTAACTAATGACTTCAATTCACTACGTTTAGCTATTCCACCAGCATAAGAACAAATATAAGAAGTTGGGAGTAGAAAATTTTATGAAAACTTTCTCATTCCTACTGACAAAGTCAGCTGTCTTGTACAGCTCCATTGTTTGTATTAATTAATGAAACTAGTAAATAAATTATTCCTAAAAAAAAGCTTTCTTCACCTACACATGTAGATGGATATTGCAGAAATACGTTCAAAGATCACTTGAATAGATCAGATTACTTTCTCTTAGCAGTATGAACAAAATCACTTGACTCATGTTAAACTCCCATTTTGTAGAAGTTACTATAAATCTGGATTTAATAGCTAGCTTGTGAAGATTACTTACAATACTGACATCTGTCTCCTGTGTATTCAGGCAAGCAGTTGCAAAAGGGTTGATTTCCAGTAGTGACACTGCAGGTTCCTCCGTTTTGGCAAAAATGATGGCAGACCGTTTGATTGCAGTTTGGTCCTGTAAAACCCAGTGCACAGTTGCAAGTAGGCCTCCCTAGTCAAAACAAAGAAAACTATTTTATGATAAAAATAAATTAAACATTAAAACAATAATCAGCATTTTAAAGATAGATAACAGCAAGTTTTAATGTATGAGCCCAATATGTCTTTCAAACATTGCTTGAATTCAAAACTTTTAAAACATAAAGTTCGCACTGTAAGACATGGACACATAAAAAACTGCATCTATGCATTTTACTCTTGCGTATGTATGGTCCTTGACTCTTTATTTGGGAATTATTTTGAAAGACGGTATTAAGTAGGAATTTAAGATAAGACTAAGCACTTCCAATCATCCCTGCCAGGCTGGGTTCTTCCAGTTGCAGAGGATAAATGTTTGCATAAACAACATTGATGCCTCTTCAGAATACACTCCATTATTCTCAAATCCACAAACCTTTATGTATGATCACATGAATACACAAATAGTTACTAATGTGCTAATAGTCAAATTTACATAACAATTTTAACCAAAATACAAATATCTGCGCGTGTTTTGTTATCCTACCCCTCTCACATAATAAATACTGTATCTTAAAAATTGCTGTCTTGTATCAGACCAAAGATACCTATAAGGTCAATATTTGATACCTGAACAGAAGTGAACACCTAGGGATGAACATTTGCATAAAATTAACTCTGGGTCTATAACTTCTTTTTAAAGGATTTTAAGATAGTGTTTAAACACTGATGCATTGTCCTCCTATGATTCTCCTCTATTTTAATGTTCCCATTTTTTTTTCCTTATCTAAATCTCATGTCTAAAGGATGTATAGCTTTGTTACAATTCAACCATTTTATTAAACTCTTCCACTTTTCTCTTTTTTATTAAGGCTTATCTTCTTTAAAATAAACTTATAGATCTCAAAAATGTTTTTCCATCTTTTGACTTTGTTTTCTATATCTCATTTGCAATCTTCTCTTCAATCAATTAAATGACCTTCTCACTTCCTAATAATCCATGTTGTTTACTTCTTACAAAACATTTTCTTCTACCCTCCTTAGGGTAAGGGAATTTAGAGAAAACAGACTGAGTTTAGCCCTTTCCTTCTTTCTGGCTTCCCAGTAAGGAAAGTGATGAAGATTAATCAGGACCTGCAGACCCTTCTGAAAAAAAGTTGCAAATAGGATGGTCTTCATTTGAATCATAAGGAACCCAACCCGCTGATAAATACAATCAAGAGCTTAACTGGGTCACTGCAGAGCGAGAGATATCTGACAAGCAATGATTCACCCCTTTGAGTAAAGTCACAGAACTACTATATTTCTGAGTAAGGGATCATGTATGGACTAGCAATAGTCACAGAGTAAATAGGTATCAGGCAGAACAAAAGCAGTGGCTTGTAAATAGACTACAGAGAACCCAAAGAGTAATACATGTGCTTTACGAAAAACGGTTGAAGTAAAAAAATTAAGATGGGAGAACCAAAGATATCTAGTCTCGAATGGGTACCTCAATATTATTGGCAATTTGGAAAAGGCAGGCAATTAATGGGCTGTTGTAAAACTAACACACGGTGCCTTGATATCTAGTCTTTAACGGTGACAGAATAGGGCTACATATTAAGAAATGTTGAAGTCAATGAGATGAGCAAGGTAACTACATAATGTACTGCATGCCTGATGCAGAAGCCCTTTGGACTGCAATTATAGGCATAAACAGGAAAAATAGCCTATTAGATTTTATTATTGACAGCCCAATCAAGACAATGATATGGTAGTAGAATCTGAAAGAGATCAGAAAAATTGAGGAGATACATTAATGATGAGAGACTGCAGTTATCCCTGTATTTATATTTTTAAAACTTCACATCATGCCATAAGGCAGGAACAAATTTCTTATATACAAGCAATCCTACTTCATGGAGTGGTGGGATAGTGAGCACACGAGCGAAGCTATGCTTGGCTTGGGCCTGATTTGGTTTAAAGCTTGCAGAAGGGCCAAAATCCAGAGCAGTCAAATGAAATAACATTTAAATGTTACTTTTCTATTATAATTAACTCTCATCTTCATATTGATCTACCAGGAAATCCTTACCACTGCCTGATTTATTGACACATTATGACTAGGTACCTTCCTTGCGGTCTTTTGTCTCATTGATTGTTTCCTCATTTTAATATGATGTCTGGTATAGGTATCCACAACTGCTTTCACACTTGCCTCCTGATGTCTTTTACCACAGCTGCATCTAAAACTCTCAAATGTGCAACTCTTCTTACCTTTTAATTTTTTTGTTTCTTCTATATTTAGTTTGCTGTCTCATTAAAGTAATGTAGATTAAAATAAATATTCCATAAACCCCACAATTAAAATTTTTTCTGGTCTGCTTTTGTTTTAATACAATGCAATCATTTAATACATTAGTGGAGAATTTTTCAATGCCAGTGAAGCACTCCTATTTTTCTACTGATTCATACAGAATGATTTATTTATTCTTTTTCCTTCACCTACTTCTTTCTTTTCTTACATGAAACCCTTCACGTAATTCTTTTCTATATTTTCTATTTTAAGCTATGCTAATTTAAAGTGTTTTGCAAATCATCCTAAAGGCCATGAGATCAGTTAGACTCTTCCTCTAATGAGTATAGCAGGAACAAAACCATTTACTTAAAAATAGCTCCAACTAGTTTAATATGCATCAGCCTGGTTATTCATATCTGTCCCCTGTGATCTAAACGTTAAATCAAAGATGTTGAACTTAGATGTTAGCACAGACTCTTTCTGGTTTTCTCCATGTATACACTTGTATTTAAATTTCTGCCCCCAAGCCAGGAGTTTCACATAATCTTTCATCTAAATCAATGTTTCCATTATAAAGATAATTTAAAATAGTGGTAGAACATAGATCTAGAGATCCGAGATCAGATTTTATTAATATTACTTTATTTATTAAAATGATGGGGCAATGATATTTTCCTAGTTTGTAGAAAATATTATTCTATTCTTTTCTAATGTAGGCTGATAAATATGCCAAACTGCTGACAGTTATATGAAAATTTAATACAGTATAGCCTAAACCCCATTTTTGCCACTGAATTTAACATGACTTTTAGTAATGTTAATAGTTCATTGCCTATTTATACACAGACTGCTGGCATCTAAAATAATACTAATAATGACATTTTAATCTGCCTTATTCTCATAAATTATTTCTAATATAGAATGGTTCCAAGAACAGATTAATAAAACCATAGTATTAAACAATGACAAACAATGCCAAAAGGTTTTGTATCATAGAATCAGAATACAGATTTATGTTTGCAAAGGAAATAGTCATATTAACCAAGACGTCATGTATCTTAACAACCATTGTATGATAATCACAGGCACAGAGAACTCCAGCATTTACACTGGTCATGAAGTTTCATGATTAGAGCTATACTTTTGCCTTTCAACTCCTGATCTTCACAGGAATTTTCACACATGCCTATATAGAAAAATATCGATAAGGAAGGTGGTTTAACGAAACCTAAACTGCTTCAAATTCAGCTAACCATCTTTTGGTGTATTTTATGCAAAAATAAGCAAAAATCATTTTCTGTAAGAAAACACACACACACAAAATCCATTTTGAACTCTTCCTTCTTCAGTGCAAGCCTGAGCTGGATATACTGTCTGATTAGCATCATGGCTTTCACCTATCCTCTTCTTTAGTTCCTTCCCTAATATAATAAACCCAAGGGAAATTTCCTATGTTGAAAAATGTTGTTTGTCAAAGTGTCAAGAAGGTCAAGGTAGCAGAACATCCTCAGCATCTCACATGTAAATGTTCCAAATTTCAAATTCACAGTAATAATATCCAGAGAGCAAGAAGCACGCCTTCTTTGGTTCACGATTTCCCCACTCTCTGTGATTTACAATGAATGTACACACACTTTGCTATTTACTATCTCTAAAACAATATTAGGATACAATGAGTTTCTCATAATATGCAGATGCAAGTGGAAATACAATGCATATGGTTTCTATATTGATGAGAGTATTTTGTATTTAAAATAATTCCAAATAAGAGTTTTAAAATTCACTCTATATAAATTATAAAATAATTCATTTCTAAAGAAAATAATCACAGAGAATACATCAAAGGGTGCCTGGTAAGATATATAAAACAAGTAACAGAAAAAAATAATGAAAATTCTCTGGGGAAACAATGTACTTGAAAGTCACTATTATATGAATATTCTCTATGCAGTCTCTCAATTTAAAAAATAATAATTTAGAAATTTTTAAAATCTTAATTCTAGAACGGGTAGAATTTGAAACAAAAAAAAATCCATAAAATTATATGATTAAAATTCTAAAAATTATATCAATTCTATAAAATTATCTTTTTTAAAAAACGTTTTGCTCAGAACTTAAGAAATTAAAGGAGAATACTTTATGGTCACCCTAGGACATATGTAGTTATGTTTGGCAGTAGGACATGAGCAAAATATGTTTTTGGCATGAAGATCCCCCTATCTTAGAATGAAAAGTCATCTAAAAGATGATGATAAGGATCAAAATCCTACAATGTTCAATTAGGTTTTGATTACAGAGGCTGTAGTTATTCCTAGTTTGCCAATTTAATTTGCTATATATTAGCAAATAACTTTTCAAATCATCTCCAAAAACAGCTAATAAATATATTATTGCACTGTTTCTGTAATATCTAGGTGATATCTTTTGGGAATCTAGTGCTATATCTTAAATTCCTATTTACATTCATTTTGTAATGAACAGAATTCTAAGGAGATTAATTTCAGGGAAAAAGCACTATTTCTGTAAGCTTTCTGAAAGTTTTGAAAAATGAGACCATTCAGATGAATTTCTGCACCAAGACATAGATTATTCATGTCTTCCAGTCAATGGTAAATTCGATATCAGCAATGTGTGGTTTAAGTAGTTATGTAAGAATATGTACTCATTTAATCTATAAATTTCACTTGCTGTCACTATTAAAAAAACCAAGGTGGCACTACACGAGCCTACTGTAAGTAACATCATGTCATCTGGAATAGTTATCAGCAGTCTGTAGGAATCACAGTAATTAATTTCTGAGTGGCTGATGAACCATAACTATATTTACTGAACCAATAGTAGTGGAGAGAAGCTCTGTTACTGTACAGAATTAGTGGGTGAGCTGATCGGGGTGAATCCCAGCAGATATACATTCTCTCCATATCGTGAAAGAAAGGGAGAAAAGAACAATTTTGAAATACATTAGGGTGGTATCAAAGGCTGCTATCAAGGCTGTTTGTGGTGGTTCTGGTGGGATCCTTAGATCAGCTGTGGACCAGATCAGATAGACCAGACTTGACAACTAGCTAAATACCACACCTTGTACCCTCCCACATCCTTGTCCTGGTGACAAGTCGATGTAGTATACTTCTTTGAGACTACTGGGACTGATGCAACATTAGCAAAGTAAACAGGCTGATCACAGACAGTGTTTCCAGTGCACACCATTGTGTCCCAAAAGCAACTTGATTGCTTATAAAATAGAATATAAAATATGCCCTTGATATATAATTATATTTTTGAAGAATATTTCATCAATTTAATTTTAGTGGGAAGACATGATAATTTACTTCTTTTGAAACAAAAAATTCTATATGGTTAGACATACTCTTCGTACTAAGTATAGTACAAATATGTCTTTATCTAATTTTGTGAACTAGTTAGATCTAGCTTATGTGTTCAAGACATTTAGTAAATTATTGCTCCAACGTTTTTACTTTAAATTGTGAAGAGAATGGAAGTGCATTTTTATGGTAACATTTAATATTTTCCAAATTCCTATTAATTTGGTTTAGGGGAAAGTGTTCATTATTATACCCAAACTTTTAATTACATGTCTCAGATGTGTACTTTTAATTAACTGATGACATTTTCTTTGTTCAATTATTGTAGTTCAATACAACTGTCATAAACTTATAAATTTTAATTAAAGCTGCCCCAATCTCTAGCTATATAACGTTCACACAGGAATTTGCCAAAAGGCTTAGCAGTAAGTAAACCAATAGTGAATAATCCCTGAATTGCCAGTGGGATTTGTTTAACAAATTAACATTTGTGTGCAGATAATGAGGTTCTACAACTTAACACATCCAGCAAAGATTTAGCACAATCATGTTTTAAAAAATGAGTAATACTCTGCAATTTACTTAATTAGTTATCACATTACTATTCTATATGAGGTGGTGAAAGAGAACAGGATTTACACATTCACTAGAACACACACATCACTAGTAGAGTATTTCATATGCTGCATCATTGTATTTATATCTGAATATAATGAAAGGTTTCAGGATATCTCTTCCTCATTTTTTGAGCTGGAGGCCAACAGTAAGGAAAATACCTGACTTCTAGGGAAGCCTCTTGGCACCAGGGACACAGCAGAAGCTCATTTCCCTCTGAAGCTAAATTTACTGGCAGTCCCTAAGCTTTCTGAAGGGCATGTTTGTAGAATGACACTCATTAGATCAACTGCATCAGAGCTACTTGTGTTGGATAATACAGGAGAATTGATAAGGGCAATCAGAGCTTCTAAGAAAGTCACAGAGTCAATCAAGCTGAAATTATCACAGGTCATTTATGTTTTGTGGGTAGGATTTGGATTGGCACTTGCACGCATATGGCTTCGGCAAATTTCAGAGAAAAAAGCTCAAATATTTTCAACAAAAATAAATTTTTTAAAAAGAGAAAATTAGGATAATATGTTGAACTTGGCTGCATCAGTTTACCAGACAGTTGAATGAGTCAGTTGTATGATGGATCAAAAGTATAACTGCTGCTTTTTGAGGGACTGGTTGTCAGCGCTGTAGAAGAAAAGATGGTATGCACAGGTAGCAACAGCATAGCAGATCAAATTAAAATGATATTGAGCTGACTTTATTTTAAAATAGTAATTTCATACTTTCCAGAAATGTGAGATAAGTCTCTACAAAAAAAAAAAAAAAAAAAAAGAGAAAAGTGTGCAAGGTATCTATTGCTCGTGGACAGGTCAACCTGGTAGGCCGTAGTATCATCAATCTAGACACAATATGATGCTTAAGTTCTACAATCATTAAGGAAAAACAGCAGTTCCCAGTAATAAAGGACCTTTTTATTCCTATACATAGCAACATGCAAGAATAAAATTGCTGCTCTAGTCTGGATTTTACAGAATAATGAAAGAATAAAGTTTTCTGCTCTGGTTTGGATTTCACACCCTCAGTCCAAATTGGGAACAGCATGTACAGCCCCCTGCAGCTAAATGTGCACTCACTGAACGCGAGAACTGAATTACATGCTTTGCGCAATGCTATATTTGTTGCAAAAACACCTGAGGAATTAAGCTTTTTTGGCTTAATTAGAGTTTTCAATGCTTTTGGGGAGTCCAGTGTAGCCTCCGTTTGTAAAACACATAATGCCCTTAGTATTTCCTGGATTAGATTAAACCAGGATAAGGAGACATCTCACTTATATGTTAGTTGGTTTCAGTAACATACAATTTATGGCCTGATATAGTGAAGAAATGCAGTCTGATAAGAAATAGATATTTCATCTTAATAGAATAGTTACAGGGTCGAGGGCCTGGCCATGCAAGGAAGATGAGATACGGATCAATTTGAAAATTTTATCTGGAATGCTGGATGGAGTCACATTGATTTACAGAGATATACAGCCTTTATTCCACATCTCCAGCACATGAAAGTTATGACACAGGCTTCAAGGCATGGCTACCCTTGTCAATTGAAAATGGCAGATAGAAAGTCTGGTTAACTTGAAATATTATCATTAAAAATTTAATTAAACTAAGAAAGTAGACAAAACACACCAGAAGAATGTTCCTATTAGCAGGTATGCCCAGTAAGAGTCATCAGAACCAGCTCTGAGCTGGTCTTGGCTCATAAAGGCTCGGCATGCTTTGGTCATGTGTGGTACAGTAAACTTTAATTGCCGTTAAAGGTTCAGATTCCCCAAAATCAAAACTGAACAGTGAGATGTGGACTGTGGTGATATCCATGCTGGCTCTCCAGATACATTTTTTTGTGTAGGTACATTATCCCATTTGAGACCAAGCAGAAATAAGGCTAATCCTTGCATCTCCAGGCCTTCGCTAGCAGCTGGGGCCGTAATTAACAATGTAGCAGAAGTACTGTGTAGAATCTGCTCATCTCTCTCCTTTACTCACTGGTGACTAAACCTACTACACTAATTCTTTCAGCAAGGCTGAGAGATTTCTGAGGCTGGATTTAGCAAGGGAGAAAAATAAATAAATAAATAAATCCAGGCGATAGCATAGCTGTGTGAGCACAGCAAGTGGTAGCTGCCTAGTAAAGGAAACACGACCTGCTGGAGGTGAGTGAGGCCTATGCTACTGCCAAAAGGATTAAATAAAACCCTGTCAACTGAACTGAATTCTAGGAGCCAAGTTACTATTTTGTGAAGCCTTCTAACCCCACAAAAGTATCAGTTAAATGCCAGGCATGTAAAGATGTGAGAGTAAAAATCCTCTCTTCAGATGACAAGGAAGTTCTGCATGTCATTTAAATTACCCATGACTTACTTTCATTCACTTGCATGTTCTCACTAAACATGTATTGATCCCACTACATTGATAAAAATCTTTGCTTATCATTTGTGTCAGCAGTTCACCAGCTGTTAGAAGCAGTTTCAAGTATAATTAATCAACTTCAAGTAATTCTCATTTTCTAATATTTAGTCATTATTAGTGATGTTAACTATGAATAACATTATTAACCCTGAAGTACTCAGAACAGAAAAATACTCTGTTTGGCATACAACTGACTGCTAGATTTGCATTCACTTGGACTTTTGCCACCACATCTCAGTAAATAAGAAGAGGCTCCATAGAAGCCAGCGTAGTTAAGTGAAGCTAAATTACTAAACTATATAAGCTAAAGTGAATTAGTAAAGAGTGCACAGAGACTAAGATAACTAATTCTGCATTATAGTGATCTCTCTCTGTGCTAAACAGTCACAACTCCAAGTCAGGTGCCTGTACTTTTCTTTCAGAAATCAGGGTGTTGAGACACTTCATCACATAGAGAAAATAATTCACCCCAACTTCAGCAGCTGATAGGCTTCTGAGGAGGAGAGGAGACAGGAAACTCTTCCTCAGCTCTTCTACTTTGAATCAAATATTTAAATATTCCTTGGAGCAGAAAACAGAATTCAGCTTCTCATTTTTTTACAGAATTACTAAATTTCAGAGTACTTATCACACTTTCCCTCTCTAGCCCAAACACTAACTGCATTATAGAAGCTACAACAGCTACTGTGTCAGGGACAAAGATCAACTGCCAAATACCCACTTTTTGACAGCTAGGATAATCTCCCTGAAGATAAGAGATGTAATTTAAAATTCCTTCAGGAAAACAAAGGATCTAAGTTCTGATCAACCAAACTTCCCTGAGAATGAGATTAATAACTTATCTATTTTATTAATTTCAGTAAGACAAATGTAGAAGATTGAGGTCACACAACTCTAATTTATGGAAATATCTCTGTGTATGCATGTGAAAATCTACAGGGAGAATTGAGATAGAGAGCAAGATGTGTGGGGTCCTTCCAGATGTAGTTTGACTGGACCTTATGCTTTATAATTCAATTTCTACATCTCAACATGTGCATCTTTATACTGAATACTTACTTATACACGCCCTTTCCTGGGATACAGCTTAATTCTGCTACAACACCGAGATACGTGAATGAAAAGCACTATTGCTCATAAAGTATATGTATGATATATATACTGCTATTTTGTATATCGTTTAAGGACAGACAAAAAGAAAAAAATATCAGAGACAAGGAAAAAATTCAAACATTTTAATTAAAGCAGGTATAATAGTAAGATATAGCTGCTCAGAAATTTTACCAAGGAGAGAGGCTCCACAGGTTCCTCCATTCTGGCAGTAGTTGTAGCAGTGGTTAGTTTCACATCTTTCACCTGAGTAACTTGGCCAGCAGTGACATCGGGGATCCCCCTTCTCATTTATAATGCACTTTCCTCCATTTTCACAGGTTAATTTACAGGTATCATCTGCAGCAAGAGCACACACAGTTTTCAACAATCCAATTTTATGTAACCGGCAAAACAGAACACTGCACCTTAAATAAAGATCTATCTCTTAAACTTTTCAAAATGGAGAAAGTAAACTATCACTTCTGTTTTCATAGTGCTAGAAAAAACCAAAAAGGCTTAGGAGACCATAAGCAGTGGAAATGCTGTGGAGAGCTGAGGAGTCAGTGGGAGCTGCACGAGCCTGTACGGCAGGGCTGGGCTGTGCAGGGCAGTTATGCTTCATCCAGATGCTGCCAGTTGACCTCCTTAGGCTGTAAGTTAGCAATGACAGTATGAATTCTTATTTGAAACTATCGTTCCTAGTTATTTTAGGAATTGAAAAAAATCAAAGTTATTTTCACTTCGGGGATCTCAGAAACCTTCCCAATCTGGTGACCTCACACTTTTCTTACTTACTTGTTGGATCTCTCTCTCTTCTACTCTGTATTAACTAGCACCTTTTTTAACAAAACCCTATCCATAATATTTAAAAGGAAATTATTCAGCTTTTAAATCCTGCATACTAACTTGTTGCTCCTAAATCATATTTTCTGACTTATTCTTTTTCTCATCTGTTCAGTCTGTAAAATTACTGACAAGAAGAGATACTGCTTGCTGCTCTGCATTCACCGAGTGCTTACAGCAGTAGTGCCACTGTCTTAGTGGTGAGGTATGAGGTGACACAAATTTTTATTAGGCCAGATTCAATCTTTCTATAAAGCAGTTTTGCAATTAGAATCGTGCCTGTCTTGGAAATACTTTGAAAAAGAAATCTCTATTCATTTCAGTGAATAAGATATTAAATCATCCAATGACACCAACAAGAAATTAATTATAGACTATCATGCATACAATGCTCAAACATCCAAATAATTGTAATCCTAAAGAAATAGACAAGCACCTTTCCAGCCCAAAACATGCTTTCATCAATAAGACCTCTCATTTCTCACATAGCAAAACAAATCCTGTGAAGCCAGACTGCTTCCTAACCAATCCAACATTTGAGCCTACATGACTTTTAACAAGAGAGATACCACAAACACTGAGAACTCTTTAGAAATATATCCACTATTTGCAGATATTTTGCTGAATTATTCTGTTTTAGTCAAACAACTAATGAAAAGAGTCAAGGTTCTCATTTGTCCTATACTTGTTGAGGTCTAACAGTGACTGACCCAGGCACATCAACTTAATTTTTTGATGTTTAAAGAAACACATTGTATTTTAAGGACAGAATTTAGGAATGTTGGCTAGCCTCTAGCCGAATAGTTCTCTCCAGCACAGATTCTGCAGAGTCCAGTAATACAACTGAGCTTATGCAGAAGCCTTTTCTTTGGATGTGCCCAAGTCTCTCTTCCTTGCCTGTGTCTGCCCCTCCTTGGTGGGGTCTGGCTGCCTCTGATCAGAGTCAGTGCTGAGATGGTGCAGTCACATAACCCAGGATCCAACCTATTTAAATAAAACTTCACAGATTGCTTATCTTTCACACAACTGCACCTCTCAAATTAAGCTGAAACTAGACAACAAATAAAAGTTATTGTGGGGGACTGAGTGGCTCATCATTATTTCAGGTATTGTACAATAAAGTTATTAATACCATATGCACTTATTTTTTTGGCATCCACCCTGGATATACACATCTACTGTAACAAAGCTACTTTGTATTTGGGAATTTGAGGATGCCTCAGTGTTTTATTTATTTGGGTGGTTCATTAAATCCTTTGATGTTCCATGAACCGTTCTTCACTTACTCATTATAGAAATTGTTTAAATGGATAATGTAGCATATCTTATTGGGGAGAAGGTCTATTTTTGTTTTGCTTATCTTATCTGTTTTACTTATCATTAGCCATGAGTTAATAGAGCAGAACTTGGTAAAAATGGAATAAATAACACTGAAGTACCGACAAGAGCTCATTTTTATGAACCTTTCTGATAGAACATTAAAAACATGTTATATTTCTCTTCTAGACTAATTCTACAGAATTAAGATATTTAAAAAAAGGAAATAAAGATAGATTATGAATTCAAGGGAAAAATAGAGTAAAAATGCATATTTAGAACTATAGAACATGAACTACAAACTTGAAAGTTACCCTAACCAAGCCAAGAAATGTATGTCTTCATATTTTCAGGAAGATATACTGAGCCCAAAATTGCCTACAGTAACGATTTTCTAATCCAATTAGCTTTCAAGGACTGGGACACTTATGTCTTATACTTTTAAAACATAATATATGTTATAACTTTATGCATTACTCAACTGAGAAGGTTCCTGAAAAACATAAAAGTTGGTAATATTTTGTATTGTCATAGGATTATTAAAATCTACTGATTTTTTTCTCTATAAAACATTTTAAATTCAAGAATTTCAACACACATCCAATATGAAACAAAGAAAAGTTACTACAACAATTTTGGACTTAAATAAGCTAAGAAATAGGATTGAAAGAGATAACGGACAAGCCAGTTTTAAAATCCTATGTTACACTTTAACAATATAGGGTTTTTAATGCTACTGCTTTGCTGTTTGAAGGTAAATACAAGAATCAAATTACCCTTGCTGATTCACATCAACAGAGTACAAAAGGGGATGAGATTCTTTTGTGTGGGAGACGGGAGTAGAATAGTCCCATAGGAGAAGACAGGAAGAAAAAGAACCCAGGAGAGAAACATGGAAGAATTGTTATAAAAAGATGAATACTCTTAATTTGAATTACTGAATAAAGACCTCTGAAAAAAGAGCTGGGAAAAGCTCTAGCAAGTACCCACTATTGGAACAGAGTTTAAAAAAAAAATCAGAAAATTTTCCATCTCGAGTTAATTTAATACTGCTTTGAGCTTGCTGGAACTCGGACTCAAAGACCTCTCAGCTGCCCTTTCCACTTCTGAAATGACAGAAGTAAATAATTTCACCTGTTATCCTACTTTTACTCTACCTACTGGATCTCTCTAACATGAATGAAAGAAAAGGGTTACAGATCATGTAATTTTATATATACTCTCCTAGCCTGGTCATTTTTGTCTTCTGCTGCCTTTAAATAAAGAATCAAATATCTTCGATTCACAGTTTTTCTTATGTTTTTCTTCCTGATACTACAAAAACTTTATTGGCTTTATGGCTCCATCTTTGAATCTTTCCTTTAACTGAAAATACAAGGAAATTCTTACACAGAAGGAACACTGATAAAGCAGCAATATAAAGAATTGTGACGTCCACTGCTATTTTTTGCTTCACTCATTTAATTTTTTTATATTCTATCTCTCTCCCTCAATCACACACACATTTCATTGACATTACTATAACAAATCTTCAGAAAAATGCACCTTATTTTTTGTTTGGTGGTTTTTTTCCCACTGATTTCTGGACTACAACAGTTAAATGGAGAGATGACATTATAGAGCACAAGGTTCATGAACTACATTTTTCAAGAACAATTATACAATACTACATTCTACAAGAACAATTTCCCTCCCCATAGTGGAAAATACTCATCTCATGGGGCAGAAAGTTATTTGTTCTTGCCTATCCTTCAAAGCCCCTCCTTCACTGAGTTGAATGCACTTCCTGAACCTCCAGATGAGGGTCTCAGTATCTGCCAGTTTTCCATATGCTGAAATTTATCAGAACAAGTTGTAATCCTCAAATTTAGTTTGCATATTTGTAAGACAGATTTTCCTCTTTGTTTTCCCTTTATGTGTTTTTCTTTCAAAAAATCTATTTGCTTTACAATTCTAAATGAAAGAGAAAGACTAAGAAAAGGATGAGCAGTGAGAAAAAACTAACCAACACTTGTGTACTGTAATCCATTTCCTTCTGTTCCAGGAAATACCGGCCCCAATGGTAACCCCTTTGTAAATACAGAAGATACTGATGTAAACAAAAAATTTTTTCAAACCAGAAGCAGATTTCAGTGTGACTTCTATTCTATTTGATACCGAAAATGACTGAAAACAGGACAAAACCCAAGAAGATAGCATGGATTGAACTGCTATAACTTTTGCTATTACAGCTCCCTGAGGGGGACTTGGGTGAAAAAGAAGGTATATAGGGATTAACCTCTATGTCCCCAGCCAAAGCACTTGGTCTGCCTGCAATCTGTGTGTGCGGTGGGCTAGTCCCCACAGAAATGTGCTGAAGGAAATCCCACGACAAATTAAATATTTCCTCTCTGTTCAGAAGCAACATCAGATCTGAGTCTTCATAATTTTTCTCAAGTTTTTCATCCAGTCAAGAAAGCACAAATATTCCCTTCTTAAAATGAAAGTGATAAATGTGCAGCTCCAGAATATAGAACTCTTGGAAGCATTCATTGCTCTTGTTTATTCACAAACTTATATTACACATCTTATTCACTTCCTTATTCTTACTTATTCACACAGTTTATATTACCAGGTGTGGTGCACACTGTCCTCCCTCCAGTGCAAGTCTCTGTATTTTCATCCTCTTGGTATGTTTTTAGCTTCATTCAGCTTCATTTAGCTACAGTCAATTAGATTCAATAAACCTAATGGATGTAAATTCAGTGGTCGCTTTTAAGGAAATTAAGTGGTTCTCTACACATCTGAAAACTAAAAGGTAGCTTCTAAATCGAAAATGTCAGGCCTGCTACAGCCAATAAACCACAAAAGAACTCTATTCTGTCAATCATAATTATCTAGGGAGAAATGAGATGGAAGCTTATCTAAGAACACACAGGAACTCACTTTGATTTTGTCATAAAAACATTCTGAATGATACAATAACACACATATGCTGTACTAACTCCAGCTTGTAAAAGCCAAATCAAACTCCAAAACTGTTTCTCATCAGTTGTGCAAAATGCTGGTGAAACAGCTGTCTGAAGCAACCTGGATTCAGCCTTACAGCAAGACACTGGAGATTCCATAATTAGAATACCTCACATAGGACATATGAAGACAAATCAACTTAGTAAATCAAGCCAATAGTAATATTGTGCAAAATTTCAAGACTTAGCTCAATTTTCTTTTGTTAAAAAAAAGAAATAAAAATCAAACCAGCAACAGACCAATGAACAAGAACCTGAGTTAGTTTTTGGGATACAGTCACAAGAAACAGAGCAAGACTGAGATTACCTCCCAGTCACCAACCTTAAAGGAGACAGACTAATAGGAAATTGCACAAAGCATGAAAGGTAGTCATGTCAAAACTACCAAAATAAAGAATAACATAGTAATGTTGTAAATAATCATTATTTGTTGGAAGGCATTTTTAACAAGTATAGAGACATACACATTGCCAAAATACTGTCTTCAAAGAGAGACTCTCCTGGGGGCACTACTCCAGATGGATGGGAACTGGAGATGGCTGTTCCATTTTGACTCTGTTGAGTCATGGAAATTTACCACTAGCTGGGTTACTACCAGACCCCAAACACTTAAAGACACTAAAAATATTATGAATATAATATTTTCAATATATTTGGGTTTACTATTGTAAACTGAATTATATATTATTCAAAAAGTACAGTTTAGTTACACTAGATCTTGATATCCATAACTACAATTTGTGACTTCTTACATGACTAGAAATAGCTACTGTGCAAGTATAGAACACCCAGTAGACCTGGCTTCAATTGTAACATGTATGACATCCACTAAAAGAGACTTAAAAAGTTGAATTTTCAGATCTGTAAATTAGTGGTAGTGTATTTTAGACCACATAAAATATAATGTATGTAGATCATGGTAACTTATCTGCTATACAACTATTGCATTCTGATCAAACCAGTAACAAAACCAAATGAACACATCAGTTAACCAGTGTTTCATAAATACTCATGTCTGAAATTAAAATCTTCTGGATTTCATTCTTTTAGGGACAAACCAGAAAACCACACAAATCAATTGGAATATTTCAACTGACTTTGAATCAGGATTTTATTATAGAGCAGTGAAAAATTATGACTATATAACCTCCCTTGGATTAATGTCAGGTCACTCTTTTGCGATACACAGGCTTCAACAGACATTTAAAGCAAGAATTGCTGTTTTGGGTTACTGAGATGCATACCTGTGCCAGAAATGCTCTGAGACAACAAAGACAATATAATGCAAGATTTAAAAAAGCTGAATGTATGCAATTTGGAAAATTTCATATACATTTTCTGGCTCTTCTTCAGAGAAGAAAAGGAAGATTATGGTTTCTTTTTTTTTTTTTTTTTTTTTTTCCATTTCATGCTGTAGAACTTCCTAAACAATAAAAAACCCTGGTTTAGAACTTCACTTGTCTTTTGTTTGCAGGCTGTTGGTGACCTATTAATGGCAAGTGGTTTGTCACCCAGCCATTAGTTATAAACCTGTATTAATTCTAGATGCTGATTTTGAGGTCAACTCTGATCTTTCCAGGAAACTCTGCTCAACCTTGAAAGCCTAAATGGAGCATCAGCATGAGACAAACATTTAACACCCACTGCATATTTTTGTTAAAAAAGTCTAAATGGCACAAAAACATACGCTTGTTAATGTGCTATGATACTGAGGCTTGTTTCAATTCATAATTTATAATCTGTGAGGCTACAAAGACTGCAATCTACTATTACAAAAATAACATACAAGAAAAAAATGTACAAAAAAGCCTATGCTAGACATTACTTGAAATATAATTGTAATCAGAGAACTAAGAAACACTTATTCAGCAGCTCTTTAAAAAGGCATAACAGATATTGCAGCTGTGGGAAGATACTGAAAATTATCAATATATTAAAAATGCTTCTCTAGGCATTTCTATATATCCATAAAAATCTACAACCAGCAGTGAAACAATTTAAAGTCCTCTTCAGATCTTTCCCTAATAAAAACATACCTTGCAGAAAACTCTACCATGGCATAATCCTTTGCCCCACGAGTAAAACTGTAGCATTACTGAAATAACAGGTTCAAATTACTAACAATTGCCAGTGAAAAACAATATTCTTTTATTTGTCTTCTCTTCAATATCTATGTAGTAACTATGGCTCATGTGAAATAATTTTTAGGTGATACGGTGTCAGCAGAAAATCTTGACACATCTCCATCTCAGATGGACAAAAAGCTGATACATGGAGGGGCAGGGAGGGTGGATGATTTCTGAAGACAAAGGGTGTCTAGACTGATTTCTCTCAAGTTAAAAGCCTTGTACATTACTCTATGTTTTCTATTACACCTACTTCAGTGACATCACTTCTCCTCTAACAGTGGAAATTATAATAAAACTGTTGAAAATTACTTTATAGTTTTATAACTATTATATAAATACACACTGATAGGTATTCAGCCAAGGTGTACAGTAACAAAGCTTTCATTTACTCTATTTTTGCTAGAGCACGGTGTGGTACATATAAAAGTTGGTACTGTAAATGTATGGCATACAATGTTCTCCCACATAAGCAAAAAATATGAATGGGTTTGTCATCTAGGACACATTTTCTAATACTGTTTTACTCTAAATTATTCTTAAATTTCTTAATAAAGAAAGAGAAATCCTGCTACACAGGATAGCTTTATTAATACAACACCATAAACCACTAAAACACAGCTGTGTTAATTCAATATTTAATGACTAGGTAGTATAAATAGGTAAGATTTTCTCCACAGAATGATGACACTACAGGTAAATTAATTTAATTGATAAACTGAGCATTTTAAGTACTGAGGATCTCACCAAATTATGTATCACTTACACTTGTAAGTTTGGAATTAAACATTAGGAAAAACATCCTAAGACATTCCAACTTCACATCCACATAAGAAATCCTATTCTATGATTTCTAGAGCATTTTAAAATTCAGGCTGGCTAAGAAATCCAGCAGTTTGACCACCTCAGGTTTGGCCTCAATTAGAGTGGGAATAGTTTTAGACTACTTAATCTTTTATGGAAAAGAGGATTCCCCCTGCCCTCACCAAAATACAGTAAGAACTTAGTAGGTCTTTTACCATGAAGTCTGGTTTCCTGTGTCCTGATATTAGTCATTATAGATGTTACTGAAGAATATAATCTTAGATAACTATATTTCAGTGGTATTTTTTTTTCCTGCCTGTTACTTTAAAGTCATTCTTATTTGCTATGTTGCTTTTACTGCCTTTTGACTATTGCTGCAGTCTAAGCAGAGGTGTTGTTTGATGGTCTTTAAGGTTATTTTTATCTCCTGAATGGCTAATGTTTAATTTGGAATCCAAAATGTTTCAGGATTTTTCAAACTTATTTTGGTCAACGCATGTACATATTTACTTTTAAGTATAATCTTGTATCAGTTCAGCCAAAAGCTCACTTTTCATTTCGATGAATATAAACAATTTTGTGGAATCAGGGATTTTGCTGCTTCATATTTCATTTCCATTTCAGGTAAGCAATCTGTATATTGAACATCACTAAACTCTTGACTTCCATACAGCCTAACCTTTTCCAGTGACAAAAACTGACCACTTGTTTATTTTCTGGTTCTCATTCAGTTTTCAATACCTACCTAAGAGGCTCTGATCAATGCATGTTCCATTCACCAATGATTTTCCTTCTGGACAAGCACATGTTGCACCAGAAGGGTTGAGTAAACAAATGAACTCACATGTCAGATCCAAGCATGGATTAGGCACTGTTTAAAAAAGACAAAGTTATAAAAATATTTTTTAAATTTACAATTACACTGTGTTTGAGAACTAGAAAGAAACAATCAGATATAAAAATTCTGATACACTTCTGGTTTCCAGGATATTAACAGCCTGAGGTCAGTGAATACACTCACTCAAATGGCAGCACAAGACTCACACCAGGACAGAATTTATTCAAGTAACAAAAGATGTATTGGCAAAATGCAGTAAAAAACCTCATCTGCTTGTGGCAAGAGGTATTTGTATTCAACTCTCTTCTGATTTTTTTATACCTCATTTACAGCCTGGGTATACAGGGCAAGCATTTGTCCAATGTCCTTTCAAATAAGAGAAAATGCATCAAAAAATCTAAATCAAACTTATATAACGAAACATGACAAAATCTATTTTCAGTTTGTACAATCAGGCTCTATTTTATATTTATACATCTTGGTTACTTTCCCCCACCCGACCTGAGAAGAACTTGCTCAGTATTGAGTTTGAAGTAACTATGCTTACTCACAGTCCATTTGTTTGTAGCGGTGAAAAATCAAGGCACTTTTTGCTTTATCAACATCCACACTTAGATATTCTACAAGGCTCCTGCCAAATTTGTGCACTCTAAATGCACCATTTTTAGGACCTGCTCCATATATATAATCCTCAAAAACATCAATTCGATGTGGATGCAGTAAACCTTAAGTAAAAATGAATAATAAATATCAATATATATTCATAATCAAATAATAAACAACTTTATTTTAGTAATAACTTCAATTGCAATTCTATGTAACTAGACATTACTATTCACACAGCTTGTTTTGTACCCAGTAGTGTATACTTTGTAAAGAATCAGCCTTTCAGTTCCTACTCTATCTTTTTCCCCCTCTTTCAATACTTGGTACTCAGTATTTTATTTCAATAAAAATATATATTAATTCTAATTCAATGTTTTATTTTGTAAATAATTATTTTATTATTTTCATTGCTTAATTAAATGGGTTGAAGTCTTTAGTCTCATTGCAAAGCAATTTCTAAAGGCCCCAAATTTTCCTTTGGTCCTCTTTGTCTAATTATTCCATAGGTACTACAAATGTTAACAGGAGACAAATTATGACATTGTTCTAGCAATCTTGCATTTCAGTATCTAATGCTACGTATAGAAGCAATAAAGTCTCTACATTCCACTTTCCCCTTTATAAGCCCTAAATTTTCTGCATTTGGGACAGTGTAGTATATCCCTTCCATACTATAATATCTTTCATAAGTTACTAACTTACATGCCTTCTATTCTGTAGCCCTGTTGTGTCTTTTTGTTATTTACTTGATTAATAACCTGACATTTATTTTTAAAATACAAATTACTATTGAGGTACAAAAAACCACAATATAGTCTGTTAGTCTTTGTACCAGCAACAAGGATTGAGCACAAGCACCAAGCATGTATTTTGATTACAGTCTACCCATCACTAAATACTATAACCTAAGACAGTGCAAGCAAAGTTCTGAGGAGGAGTTTTCTAAAATCTCATTGCAGGCATCTGCATGGTACAGCTCAGTGTTACAGGAGGTTGTAGTCAGATCCCAACATTTAAAGTGATCCTTCTTGAGATGACCACTTACATGTATATTGATCCAAATTGTGAAATACAATGCTATTAAAACAGAGTAAGATTATTTAGATCTGGTTCTGCTCAATTTAGATTAGGGAAATTTTTTCCTACTATCTTCCAGAACCCCCTGGTGAATTCCAGATCATTGGTTAAACCACTTAGCACTAGATGTAATATAATCCTGACGAAACTCCACTACCAACTGGTCAATAAATAATCTTCCCAAAAAGTCTGCTTTCAATTTTTTTTAAAGGTTTCCTCTCCTCTCTACTTAAATTTCACAAATTGTTACCTGTATTAACAAATTGTTAAAAAGCCAACATGCAACTCTATGAAAACAAAGTTTGCTTAAGCAGAATCTCTTTTCTTAGGAAAGGATCTTTCCTCATTCCCATTCTGGTAGCAGAATTCTGTGATTACTTACTGACGTGAAAGCCAAGCCCATTATTTTTACCAGAACTGATACAGATCAGTTCAACTGTTCTATAACGATACAATTCCTGTATAGTGCAGACAGCTTTAACTAGTTGAGGTGCTCTTCATTTCTATGTTAGTCCAGTGTAATCACAATGTTATTTGATAATACCTTAGCTAATGATCAGGTAATAAGCTTGAAGATTTGCATATATCACTGAATCTTTGTTCTCCTAAAGTAAGTTTCTCAGATTATCTTAAAGCTAAAATTATCTTCTCGTAAATACGTTTAGATAATATCTGAAGTATCATCTAACAAAAGCAATCAATATCACATAACAACCACTGCTTTTTGCTTACATAGTTTTTCTGAACACTGAAATTTTAGCCAAATAAAATGGAATAGAAATCATGTTACATAAAACCCCTCCATACCTTGTTTAGTGCTCACAAACACAACTGAATTGGAACCATCAAAAAGAACACTGCCAATAACAGATAATTCAAAATCAGCCCAGAACAAACGCTGACTGAACTGATCAACTACGAGACCTACAAAGAAAAGAAAGTTCAAACACATATATAAATGAAAAAAAAAAAAAGTAACTGTACATTTATATATTATTCATATTCTTGTGAATACAAAATATGGTGACAATTAAAAAACATGACTGGAAACCACGGAGAATAAAATATAACACCTTCTGCTTAAACCATCCCCTTGAGACAACCCTGTTTTTTTCCTTTCTTTAACTTCCTCTTCCAAGGTCAGTGCCTTTTCAAAGCCATTATCCCCAGCAGGTAGAGATATATACCAGGTAGGAATTAAATATAGAATCTAATCCTATAATTTGCTCTACCAACAAAAAAAAAAAAATCTATTATGTCAATAGATTTCTAAGCATTAGCACCAATGTGATGACTGCTAAAAAGCAAAAATCATTTAGATTTCAGAGTATTCCTAACCTGTTCTGTTTCCACAAGTATATAATTATGTTGTTTTTTTTTAATCACCAATGCTTCACATGAAGTAATTGTGACAGAATTAAAAATCTGCTTATTTTAATTACATTAGTGCTGCAAGACTTAAACAACAATATTGACAGATGTATATATTCGCATATACATGAAAAGAAAGTAGGAGAGTGAGTGACTGAGAGCAGAGCACAAATGAGAGTAAAAGATGGATAACATTGTGCTACCCAGCCTCTAGGCAATAACTAAACAGTTAAATCAAGCAGTCTATGTTTCATAGAGGATGATCAAATGCATAATATGCCATTTTAGGACATGTCAAAAGCTTCAGCCTGAAAAAATATTTGAACCATAAAATAATTGAATTCTGAGCTTTTGAAGTTGTAGTGGTTTTTTTTTTTAAATAATAACAGGAAAAACTATTTTTCTTCCTATTTATGTAAGTAGGTAAGTCAGAAAAAATACATCAAAAGAAATCATACATAACAGCAAACATACTCCTCTTAAGGTAATAACAAATCAGCTAGAGATAGATCAGAGAAATTGGGTGAAGTCTGCCACATTGACCACTGAAATATATTTATATTTGCAACTCCATTAAAAAAAAAACCTCTTTAAAATAAAGAATGGTATTCGGGCTTACAGCAAAAGGGAATAATTTCTGGTAAAAGATAATCACAATGTGTCAACTCTGTATGATACATGGTACCTGTAAGGGGGAATAATTTAGAAGCAGTCCGCACTCTGCAGCTTTAAATTATTCTTTGCATTTTAATCAGAATATTTAAATACCAAATAATAAATAAATAAATAAATAACATTCTTGTATTCTGCATGGTATCAGAGACAACACAATGTAGAGAAGTACTTGTTTTTGTTTTATACGTGTAACACTCCTGTGATAGTCATTTTTATGTAAACCATGTGAAGTCAAGCCCAAATGTGCAAACTCTCACTCTTTTACTTGAAATAGGAAAGGCGTATTTAGTAATAAATTTAAGAGCAGTGGAATATAGATGTTTAGGAAAATCTTAAACTTCATCTAAACAACAGTAGTAAAGTGTACTTGCACTACTAAAGGCTTGCACTCTTTCTTTGCATTCCCTCTACAAAGACATGGATCTGTGTGAAATACCCACTAAAAAATTGAGAAACTCCATAAACTTTCTACTTTCTACCATTAAGTAAAGGATGCCATAAAAATGTTTTCAGGCAGTAGGTACAGGAAAATGTGGCAAGGCATTTGTGAAATTCCCTCTTTGCGAAATCTCCTCATTTTTGTTAATTCTGCTGATTTTTTTAACTTTCATTTTATTCATGCTTGTAAGGAGACAGAGGTCTGGTTAAATGTTTATATGAAACCTTTCTATATTAAATATATCAAGGAAAATTTTACAAAGAAAAGCTCTTGCAGTTCTACTTCTGGTCAGAGGAGTAGTAAATACTTGCATTTGCATGTAAGTTTGATACCATTACTACCTACAAAATTAAAAAAAAAAAACCCAAACAAAGGGAGTGTAAGTGCCCTTTAATGACCAAACAAGTGGTGACTGGATCTGCAGGACATAACCTTGGCAATCAACCAGACTCAGTCTCATAAGAGACAAAAAAGCACAATTCCAGCAACTTAGAACTAAATCTAATGATTTATATATCTGGTATGTTTACAATGCTTTATCTATGATGTTAAGCAAAGAATATGTAATGACTCTGATAAACATAAAATTATGTTGTTTTTCACTCTGAATAATCAGAAGCTTCTTACTGAGTTTACTATTGACTAGGTATTTTCTATTATTATTACTGTTGTGCTTCCTCTCCTCAAAGCTTGCTTTATCACAAATCCAATTTCTTAAGTTACTATATTTCAATCTAATCATGTCAATAAAAAAGAGTGTTTCCTTTAAGGGATGAGTGTAATGTGCATACACATCATATGCCCACCTTAGCATGGGACTTAACAGTCTGTTAAAATATTACTTGTTACTGTGATCATTGCAGCTTCTGAGATGCTTTGATATTCAGATAGAATCCTACAGAAAGAAGCCTGTGTTTCAACAGACATGCATACCAAAGTTGGACAACCCCTAATTTGCAAGGCAATAATAACAAATTATCATTGTAAGCCTGGAGAAACAGCAAATATTGCATGAGAAAGTGGATCACAAACAAATCATTTGTAGTTTCATGACCGGTTTGTGCTATTTAAGAGATATGTCTTTAATTCTGTATTTATCATTTCCTTTGTCATAAAAATTACTTTTATGCTGGCACTGGAGTCTTAATGGTAATTCATAAGATCTCAACATGTACTGTCGAGCTTCAAAATAGTTCTGTAAAATACCAAGATAATTAAGTTGTTGCTTCTTTGAATACCTAAACATTGTTTTAATACTATTTTGCAGCGTATTCAGGAAAGTAACCAGAAAAAGCTGTGAGATTTCATATGCATTCTGAAAAAATGTGTCTCACCACTAACTCATGTTCCCTTGATTTTGCTTGTTCAGTGTTGTTGAACAAATAATATTTTAACTGATTATATATAGTCCATTTGCACTGCGTTGTAAAACCGCCACGTTGAGCTTTGAGACAAAAGTTTAAGTCATGTTAAGACGTATTGTTTGAAAACAGAACTAAAAATTTAATTAGAAACTGCATATGAATAATCAGAATATAAATATTTTTAAAGTTTGTTTTTTTTTTTTTTTCAAACTGAGAAACTGGAATGGCAAGTGCCATGTAATTAGAAGAATGGATAAGCTGTATACCTGTAGGTCTTTGTAAATTCTTTTGAACCAATATCCTTCTCAGAGTACCATCCATAGACGATTCCTCTATGTGAGAGCGATCCCCAATAACCGTCCAGTACATCATCCTAAAAGTATAAAACATAAAAAAAAAGCTGGATGCTTGTCCAGAACCTCAAAACTCTTCATTAATACTAACTTATTATTAGGCTTTCAAGCTACTTGAAGGGCAGGAGATAAGTGATCCTGACTTACATACAGGTAAATTGACCAGGAAAGTTAAGTAAATGAATTGGAAAAGTTTAGACATTTGTGGACATCATTTTATTTCTCTAATTTGCATTTTTGAATTACCAAAAAAGAGTAATGTTGAAACATACATACCCCTTTTTGGGATTTACAGCGATTGCATACGGTTCTCCCGCTATGCTTGTAAGGAGTCTTGTACAGTTAGGTCCGTTCAATTGACCTACATTGATGGAGTATCTCAGACTAGTCCAATGAGTCGTATAGTAGCTGAACCAATGCATTCTGGAATGATCAGTCCAGTAAATATTTCCAGTAACCCAGTCAACAGCAATGCCCCTAGGTCTTTTGAATTCTGGACACTAAAAGGAACAGATATTGAAGTCAGATTTACAGAAATGACCTTTCATAGCAGCTGCATAGCCACAGATTTATGTAACTTTTTAGTTACATCTATTGAAATATTGAAAAACACTGCGTTGGAAAGATATAAATTCCATCTGTAGAAGATAAGCTCTAAGTGATCTAAGTGACAGTTCTATTGTGTAGTGACTGAGAGACAGTTCTATTCAATGCAGAAAAAACAAGTCAATGGTTCAAAAACGTTTTCTCAAATCTAAGGTTACCTACATAGAGAAAAAGGTACTTAGGTATGAACTTCTTGAACTATTGATACTGAATCAAATAAGTGTTACATACTGTAATTCAAAAGGAAAGGAAAAAGAAGAATTAAGATTATACAGCTATAATACTCTGTGCAGTATGATGCCCCATCCCAAAGCCCTGAGGCTCTTGAGACCATCTGAAGGTACTGCTGTCTGCCAAGGTTAAATAAAATCTCAGCATTTAGAAAACTTCATAAATTATCTCTGTATTCTGACCCATACTAGTATGCAATTGTAAGGGTTGGGGTTTTTTTTAATGTTTTTCTTTCCTTGCTGTTAACTGTTCCCATGTTCCACCACTGATTAAAACTAGAGTTCGTGCAATATTCAGCTTTGCATGTAAAAGAGGCTTGACTGATTATAACTTTAAAATTATAAAATGTAGTATCTCTGTCATGGTTTCACAGTTATCATGAAGGCCTAAGTCCTAAAAAAAATGATCCTAAGTATAGAAGTTCATATTGCAAATAGGAGATATATATGAATGAGTTTCTCTAAAGTTTACCAGAATTCCCACAGAGAGGAGTAAAATCTGTAAAACAGGACTACCCAACTATTTCTAACATGAATGCAGCATATTATAAAAAAATTTGAGACCTGCATGAACTAAATACATTTGCAATTGTTTGCTGTTTACCTATAATGACATAAGGTTAAAGTATGAACAAAAAAATTATATTCCTTGACAAATGCAGTAATGGAATGCTACGAAGCTACACAACTAAAAATCAGGCAAGAAAATCCTAAAAATACCTCATTTTCCTCAGGTGTCAGAGTTCCCTAATACCACAAGACATTTGTAGACTATTTTCATCATAAAATAAAGGTCATTTCATTCTCTAGGTGAAATAATAAGACTGCAAGGGTGAATTTAGATAGTTCACTGCTCATAAACCTTTAATTCTGAAAAAATGTCATAGAATGCATGTTCTAAGGATACACAGAACTCTGACTTTCTATTTGGATGAGTATTAAAGCAGCAAAAACAATCACTGCATTTACAAAATAGTATTTATTTAAAAACAGGGTCACAGTCATTACTTTTAAGTTCAACAAAATAATGTATCAAAATTGTTTGTTATGAAATTATAATACTGGCAGCGTATGCTTCCAGAAATGCCACAAAAAAAAAAACTAGGTATTTTTTTTGTTGGTGGTTGGTTTGTTTTCCGGAAATGTAGCACTTGCATGCAACAACCTCTCTTTTTATTTGTTACATTATCCAAGCAACATTCATGTAAACGACAAGATACCCAAAAATGTGGGTATATGCAGATAAGCATAATTGTATTTTTAACCCAATTTCCTTTTATTTCTGGGTAATATTCAGGCACCGGTGTCAGGAACCCTTTCATACATGGAGATATCCAGTTACTACTTTGGAGACCACAAGGGTCAATGGCACTGTCCTACAAGGCTTGAACCAAATATTCTTTTAAAAGGAGAGCAGTTATCATGGCCAGCAGAGTCCCTTGCCTTTCTTTGGGCTGTTCAAGACCCACTGTTTACAGTAAGAATGCTTTTTTTGGAACCTGGAAAGCACATGATGGGAGTTACCATGCACAGTGAGAAACGGTTCCCAAAAAGCTGGTAGGTGAAGCAGATGAGACAAAAGGACATCCTAAAAAGATTCTGGAACAAGGCTGGGTTGCTTACTAACACTGACCCCTTCTGATTCATACAGGAGAACTAATGCTGGGATGCATATTAAAGAGCTAATGAGCAAGGAAACTACCAGAAGAAATGGAAAGCAGCCATCTGGTGTAAGAGATTTAAAAAAAAGAGAATTAAAAACACTATCTGATGCCATGGCTCTGTAAATCTCAGTTGGATTCATTAAGTTTCAGCCTAGATACATCATGTTTCCAATGTCTTATGCATCTTCTCATACTGCCTAGGAAAATTACTTACTGTAAATGAGCTTTTACCTAATATCTTATTTGGATTATGTTAATTTTGAAGAATGATTTTGCATGCAGATTAAGGATGAAAATACAAGAATAAAATCACATTAATATTTTCTACAGTTATTTTAGCCCACTTTGATGCTAAATATAACAGTACAATTTATCAGAAAAACTGGGGTTTGAAGCCTAATCGCCTTTTATAGTATGGTAGTCTGTGCACAACTACAGACCACATCATCTTGGTAACTTTTGATCAGAACTGCTGCCAGTTGTAAAACCTGTTTTAAAGGTAAAGAATTAAAAAAAAAAAAAATTAGAAAAAATAAAAGAAGAAAAAGAAAAAAAGAGGCTGCACTAAGAGCTTGGATTTGGAAACCATTTTGATATAACGGTAGATTATAGAAAAATTTCCAACACAAAGTTCAAGTTGACTGGAGAAAATATGTAGGGCATGCAGCAGTAATCCATGACTTTGCAGTGCTTAGCATTTTATCACAGGAATACCAAATGACAAACCTAATTTATATCATAAGCATAAGCATATGTGAAGCAATATTTTCGTTATTTTACTTCACAGATGTTTTTGGTATGGCATTGCTCTGGAATAAAGTAAACCAATTATTATTGTTGACTAAAATATCCTAATTAAAAATAATATACTATCTAATGATATTTTATTAGAACAGTAAAAATAAATTAGAAGCAATAATATTGGAAAACTTTTAGACTTTTAATCGCTGAAACAGAAAATTTTCCTTGACAGATGAGCAGCCCAGTGGGTGTAATGGTTTACCAAACCACCATTTGTACTACATAAGTGGGATGATTTAAAAATCCCAGTCAGATGATTCCAGAAAGAGAGGGTCTAAGTACATAAACTTAATCCATACAGAGCTATAGTCTTATGGTAAAATCAAAAATTAATGTCATTGAGAGAAAACAGTCTAGAAATTGCTTCCATTTGCAGTGATGCACTGAATTTCACTGGGCCCTGGGCAAATAGTGGGAATAGATACATGGATATATCACAAGAGTGGTTAAGGGTCCTTGTTAAGCTCTCAGAACAGTGGGGCTGGAGTAAGCTGCTAATACACTGACTGGGTACATTACAAAACCTACATTTTTCTTATTATATGGTACAATTAATGTTCAGCTTTAATGTCATCTTCCATGAAAAACAGCACTTAAGTGGCAAGAAACTTCGTGCTGAATATTCATGTCAGATAACCTATGCATGTCTCTCCAACTATGCCAGTAAACAGCTGCACCAGTTACCACCAATTCACTTACACCTCCTTAACTCGATTGGAATGCCATCCTCTTCCGCATCTGTCAATAAACTCTGAAGAGTTGATATTTACTATTTCATTTAATGCTTCAATTTGTACCAAGCTTAAGCTCTTTTCACAGAAAAATACAAGAGATACTTAAAGCTATTCTCTGAGGAAGGCTCTTGATATGCTAATTCCGTGGAGTAATTTTGGTGGAGATGGATTTTTGCATTAATGTAATTACCTGAAAATACAGGTGACTTTGTTCAAGTTTACTGTCCTGATTTACATATCAAAGTCTAGATACAAAAGTTATAATGTAACCTTTGAAAGCTTATCCATTAAAAAAAAAACCTTGCATTAAAATCAAGGAATTCTCAAGCTTTTCAAAACCAAATTTAAGCAACAATACTAAAGCAACACTATAAAATCAATTAACCTACTGATCAGCTATACATAAAGCAATAATATTTGAGTATTAATGAGATAATACTGGGAAAATATTCTGAATAGTTTAGTACAATGAGAAGTAAATGCTTCACAAATATAAACAAAAGGTGTCCAAGATATATTCAGATACAGTCTGCGCATTTTCCACATACAAATTTGTAAAAAAGCTTTGTACAGCTTGGATCAAGCATCTGCAGGAGCACCTACCTGAAGAGGTGGGAAAATAGTACATAAATAAAAACATTTGTTTTTCAATACTTTTGATTTAAGAGGAATGAGAGATATGAAAAGCAAAAAGTATTTCAGTACTTCAGAAAAATAATAGTAATTCTAAGAACATTTTATCTTTATTAGTTTAAACAGGGAGACAATGTTAAATCGACTATGAAAATTTCAAACCCTGGACTATGAAGAAGCCTCAAGGAAGCTTATGATCAATTTTATGGACATGTAAGAATGTGTAGATCCATTAGAGAGGTAGTGGGTCAGCAGACTACACTTATCCTTGCAGAAGGTATCTGCATATTAAGCACAAAGAAAGAAGGAAAAAACCACAACACCCACCCCACCACCACCATTTTAATTCCACAAGAATTTACAAATTCATTATTTTCAATAAATAAAGGTATGTCTATGAGGATTTCTTAGGCACAGGCATCTGACACATTTAAATGAGAAAAATATCACAGTAGAATTACTCCACGTCTTCAATACATACTTAGGTTCTCAAACTATCCCTCCCCAAAACTCAAATGACCTACCAGAAATGCTAGGAATAATATCTAACTTCAGATCTACTTTACATACAACTTCCTATTAACAAAATCTAGACCCTCTTCTGCTGCACAGGTGGAAGTGTTGGTTTTTAACCCCCCTTCCCATATATACGCCATCACAGACACATAGTATCTTCAGTGTCCTTTGGTGTCAGGCTTTTTGCCCTACTGGCATCAAAGGTCAGGAACATCATTTGTTTGCAAAGGAGATATCCTTGGATGAAACATACTTAGAAGTGGTTTCAGATGTGTGGGAGTTGAATGATAGATGAAAGATCAGTCTACTGTTGCTATTCCTGTTTATTCTACTGGGTATATAAAAGCACTCATGCGATGTAAGGTCACCGCTGTTACCTCTCCTAAGTTTAAGGAAACAGACAGACAGCCTTAATGATTCTGCGATTCTATTTGTATCCTGATTTATTAGTAGCCAAGAAAAAACTACAAACTCTCCTCTGCCATCACATTTAATATAAAGTAAAATCAAAAAAACCCCCAAAAAATCTGAATTTACAGCATTCACATTGTTATCTTCAGTTCAGCACTATCACTTCCTTGAGAATTCTGTAGAACTGTATTAGACAAAACGAGTATCAATCTGCATTTATTTTATTTTCAAGTAAAGACTACTTGGAATTACCCTAGGTTATAAAATCCTCATTTCTGTTGTAAAGTAAAAAATTACTTTTTTGCTTATTCACAAGAAGATAGTATGCAGTTCAACATATAAAGGAATGAATACTTCTTTTTCTAACTTTTAAATGTTTGTCTTAGCTTTGCCAATATTATTGTTTATATGGTAGCTACAGAAATCAAGCTTGTCTTTGGCCTATCCATATTTTCTGTTTTCCAAGGATTTGACATTCAAGCCTTTCTTTAAATCATGTGTTCCATATATACAGCTATACAAAAACAAACAAACAAGCAAAAACTAAAATAAAACAAAATAAAAATCTTGATGGTGTCCAATCTTTCCAAGCCTCTACCATACTGGTTATTTCTCTGTAGAAAACGTTTAAAAATATGATTGTTCCATTATATCTTAGAGACTTGACCAAGTCTGCCAGTCTTGAATGGAAAGGCATTAGTAGACATATACACCATTTGAATAAAATCATTCTCAGATAGACATTCTAATTTACTAAATCAGCACATGTTATTATAGACTATCAGAACAGAAAAGTAAATTGGAAAAAATTTGTATCATGTAGTCTTTGATTTCGAACACTTACTATCAAGCCACTGCTACTTTGCCTTCTCTCTCTGTCGTGAAGTTTTCTGTAGAAAATCCCTCCTGGATTAAATTGAGTACTCCAAACAATCATGTCTCCTTGAAAATATACATCCATTCCAGTTATCCTTGAATTATGTTCAATATGTGATATTTGCTGATGAACATCACTGTAGTTGAATGGATATGCAAAACCCAGGATGTCAGTGTCATTAGCAACATAGAGAACTTGATCTTCAGAGCCTAAGGATTATTATAATGAAACAAAAATAAGGTAAATGTCAACTAATGCAAAATCAGTGGTTTTTCACTCAAGTAGCTTTTTGGTGTTTATCTGATATAATTTATTATGTTATAATTATTTTCTGATTGTTGAAGACTACAAAAACACTCACACTGTGGGCAATAAATGCATACTCTGATACCAACATATATTACTTCAATGCTCTCCAAGCTCACACCATGATAACTAAGACTATATTTTAAGGAATAATATAAGAATTTGAACACTTTAAGCAGTATACAAAAATAGGAGATATTATGCATTAAGGCCATTTGAATTGCTACATATTTTTATATGCACCTTGTGTCTAGAGGGTCCTAAATGTATATATTAAAGGAACACAAAATGCCAATTTTATATTGTTTAACTGAAAATTATAAATGACCACATCTTTAATGAAAGCAGTGAAATTTTGAAATTGATTGCAACATGAGCAAACTGGACCAAAGCTGATACAGAACACATGCAGCTGTGTCTTATATCTCATTTCAGATAGTGAACGTTTGTGGATCCCTGGTGGTATGGTGGCATTTAAGGATACCTGGTTAAGATCTTGGATTCAGATGTTGTAAAGTATGTTGTTAATAAGAAAATTCTCTCTGGTATCTGTTCATTAAATTATGAGAAAGATTCAAATTTGCTGGGTACATTTGAATGAATTTGCAATATTTTAGTTTTCCAATTTATATCACATTTATCCATAGAGAAACAAGTTATAATATCTGTCCAACACATTTCCTCCTTATAAGTATGAAATATCAAAAATCATTTGTTGTCTCACTCCTGCTAAACACTAGAAGAAAGAGGAGTTCCATAAAAGCAATTATCAAGTAGGAAAAGAAGGAAACATTACAATATTGTAATATTGTATTACAATGGAAATGAAATTTGCCAAAAATTAAGATGGAGAACAATGATTCCCAGATTTTAAAACTATAAAACCTCTGAATTACGTCTGTGTTTCTATAATAACAAGCCACTATGCCCAATTAATAACCTTGGTTGTTTCCCCTGTCATAATCTGACTGATTCTTCAGTAATAGTCAGTGATGCCAAATCCTGATAGAGTTCAAGTTATGTATAGAAGAAATTATTAACGAATCATTGACATTTGCTTCAAGAAAATGTGAACAAAGCATGTAAGAAACCTATCACTATCTAACTACCCAGCACGAGCGTACCTAAATTACTGACTGGCACGCTGCAAAGAAGGAAGATTGGAATTATCATCATACAGTTTGTTACAGTTCTAGGATGTATGTCCATAACATGTGCTTACTGGACATAAGGTTCAGATTGGGTACTGCTCACAGTTATGCACCAGATACATATAAGGAGCCACACCTTGTAACTTCAACACTTGTTCTGCACTGAAGACTCCAAGTGTAGGTATAAGTCAAATTCACACCAACATCTCACTAAATTGCAAGTGACATAGTATAATCATACTTTCAGTTATTCAGATACAGATCCATAAACATTATGTTGTTTACTCAGGAAACTGGATTATTACTTGTTTCAGTTCCAGAATTATTTAGAAGTTACATAATACCTCGCTTAACTTTTACCTCCACTTTGTGCAATACCGCTGTCTTATGAAAGACAGAAATTACATCTACATGTGCATATTTCTTTACCTTCACTGGACCATGATGTTAAATGGCTTCTATAAGACATCTCAACAAGACACTGCAAAACATGTTAACTCCACGTATTACTTAATTTATTTCTAAAGTTCCAAACCATGTTTCTATTAAAGCATTCATTCTTCTCTCAAACTTCTAAAGCTTCACCAGAATGCTTACATGCTTGATAATATATAATATCTTTGTCTTATTATTTATGTATATCTTTTTGTAATTGAAAAAGCTGAAGTTGGAAATGGACTTTCATATTAAGTATGCTTATTTACATGAAAGTGATAAGATTTTACTGCTTGCCGAAAAGAACGGTAAATCTGAGTGGTATTGAGCATTATTTCTGTGCAGTATTCAAGAAATATTCATCTAAAATTCTATATGCAACACGTTAGTGTTACCAACCATGTACATAAATTATTTAGTACTGACTCTTCATTTTGATTTTTATAGCCTTACCTTTTGCTACGCAACTGTTATTCCTCTCCTTATAATTTTTCTCACATGCGCATTTGTATGACCCCTTAATATTATTGCAGTGTTGGGAACAGGCACCAAATACCACACACTCATTGATATCTACAAGGAAAAGAATTGTAATTTATATATCTATAGTGTAACACACTATGAACATGTTTAAAAAACCATGGAACAGAGTAGACTAACAAAAGGAACTTGTAAGCATTGGTGTATCTAGCAACAGTAAAAAGAAGCCTTCTGCAATTATCACTAATGTTATTTCCTCTGCAATCAACATATCTCAAATATTTTTTTCACCACTTCTCCACCCTTCCCATATCAACCTATTTTCATTAGAACTTGAAACCAACTTTGAGAATGACAATGTCTGTTACAAATATCTCCAACACATCTACCTCTGGAATAGCCAAAGCTACATGATTATCCCTTATGGGAAAAGCTCCTGCGTACATCTTTTTCTTAAGAGGTAAATTATGAAATATTCTCATATACCAGTTAAAACATAAATCCCAATTGCTCAGTTAAATAATCTACTAGACCTTAAATCACCCATTTACTCTTTAAATTGTAAAATAATTTAACGGTCTCACCTGAAGTTTTCGACATTCACAATCAATATTAATCTGTGATAACCTCTCCAAGTAAAATGCGTAAGTCTACATCCTGAAAATCCTTTCATTTTTTTCTTGATTCTTTAATCCCATAGCTATGAAACAGTTTTTACTCTGCAGTAAGAAGTATGCGATATGTATCTCCTTCTTCAGCATTGAAAACTGATTACACAGTTTACTTTTAATGCCGTACAGCAAGGGATGATAAAAAAGATCTGTACCTTCACACTGTCTATTCCTGTTGTTTCTCTGAAATCCAGGTTTACAGCGACACAGCAGGGATGTTTTTGTTTGATTACAGTACGCATCATCTCCACAAGGATTCACACTATCTTCACATGTATATTCTGTGACACCTAAACATAAACAAAATGTCCAAAAAATCAGTGATAGATTTGTTTAAACTATTAAAAATGAGAACTAGAATAACAACAACAAATAACAAAATTATCTTTCTGTTAAAAGAGCATCAGGTAAATTTTAAACAAAGATGACATTAAAGTATTTCCCTACATTTGCATATAAATTGACAGTATTTAACTGAGATGAATTTTAGTGTTAAATTCTTGATGTGAAATTAAGTATCTTGTTGCATATATGAAATAAGAAACAACTTATAGCGAAACTACTTCAAAACCTCAAGAACTACTACAACCTGAATTGCTATAAAATTTGCATACCTCTTGTGGCATGTCAAATAGAATTAACTCTTTTTTTTTTTTTTTAACTAAAAAAATCCCACCAATGTCTGTGTGGTTGAGTAGGGTTTGCATGGATGAAAATCACAGTGATTTATTTTTTGCTACAATCATGAAAACATGTCTTGTCAGCCAAACTCACTTATTTTGCAGTCTTGCTCATCTGAACCATCTCCACAGTCATCAAACCAATCGCACTGTAGCTCCATTGGAATACATTTCTTATCATTACAAGCAAACTCATCTTTTTTACATGGTCTTGCTTTGTATGTCATTTTATCTATATAATTACAAATTAACAGGAGAAAAATAAATCAGTATTTAAGATTCTTAGGTTATTTTATACACATACAAATAGGAACGACCATGAAGCATTAAGCAACTGGAAATTATTTCAAACTTACTTTCATTTTCAGATTCTGATCTACTAACTTCTAGTTAAGCTTTACTGAAGGACAAGCAGGTCTCTAACAAAGTTTGCCTTCAAGTTGTTTTCTTTGATCTGAATGCCTTAAAAGTTAATATCACCTACCACAGTGATCTTCGTCCGAGTTATCACCACAGTCATCAACCTCATTGCAAATCTGCTCAGGTCGCAGACAAACCCTGTTGTTTCTACATCTGTACGGCCTGGTTGGAGGGCATGGAAACTTCACTGTATGTTAAAAAAAAGAATCAGCTATTACCCAGCTAGGATTTTTGAACCTTCTTTAACATCTCCTTATCAAAGTAATAAGCAGGCATGGGAACACACACTGCAATTGACATTTGAATGGTACTTGATTTGAATTTCCAATATGTAATGGAATAACACTTCAACAATGTTTGCAGTATAATTATTTTGTGTGATAAGGGTAATTATACTTCTTTTTGAGAATCAGTAAATATAACAAAAATAAAACAAAGGAAGTAGGAATTTCAATGATGATCAATATTTCAATGTTGAAGTAACTTTTTCCCATCTGTGCATTTCCTCCAAAAAGATTACTTTACTTGCAAATATTTTATCTGAAATTACGTGAATAGCAACAGAAAACTATATCCCACATTTCAAGCTAATCTTCCAAAAGTACAACAAAGAAGGCTTAGACACATACATCCTTATATATTTATGTATGTTACATGTCATTCCTTGCTTTGCTACACAAAAAGCACTGAAAAATGTAATGTCATACCACACATTTCAGCTACTTCATCAGAGTTATCTCCACAGTCATCCTCACCATCACAAACCCAAAAATGTAGTTTGCAGAGGGAGTTGTTGCACAAAAATTCATCAGCTCTACATATATTTCCCCCTGGGAGGATGAAAAGAAGACAGAAAAAAAAAAAAAGAAAAGGAAAACAAAGACAAAAGAAAGAATGTCAATTCTTGATAAAACCAGTACAACCACTTATTAAATTCTATCTGCAGAGAATGACACATGTAGCATAACTAAATGAACAAATCCCAAATGAAAGAGTTGGAAAGGCAGAGAGAAATACTAATTTAAAAATCTCTTCCTTGACCATACACTTCTTTAACTTTCTTTGGATGACTGTTAGCTAGACATTACCTATTTGGCCCAACTAGAAGGGGCAGTTGTCTAAGAGAGACACTGACAACTCACCAGCTAGGCATATTCTCCTTGCATCAGCCATAAGATGCTTAAACTGTCTTTCTACCCATAACTTCCTTTGGTGATGGTACCTTTCAGAAAAGACCTGGCTGGGTGCATCAGTAATTTGTGTCAATAGAGAATGGTACAAAACAGAAAACAGAATATGGTCAAACTTGTGAAAGGTCACTCAGTCCAGGTTTGTTTCACATGAATGTCTGATCCTCCACCTATTCCTACCCCCACTCTTCGAGTCACACATCATGTTCAGAAAAGACAAAGTGATTGCACTCAGCCAGGAGGTAGCACTTTATTCTCCTGAAGAGTAAGAGGCTTGGTCAGGCTTGTAGTGTTCCCATCAACTATAAACTCTGTAATTGGGGAAGATCTAGCCATTTAGGCACAAAGTAGGTAAGATTACATGACCTCTAACCATCTCTTCCTGTCTGCAACTTCTGAAATTCCTCATTAGGATATTTACTGAACACAGAGTGCAGCAAGAATAAAATTCTTCCATGTAACTTCAGTATTGATTGGACTGTGAATCATTTAACAAAAAAGACCGGAGAGTGAGACCAAATGTTTCAAGCTGGAGTGCTCAAGCTTTAAAAATCTGCCCAAGTTGGATTCAGTTTTAATACGTGTAGAAGAAAGAAGGCATTTTGTTTCAAAATTATGACTAAATTTTACCATTAACCAATCAATGAAGTTATGGAAACTTCTTGAAATTAATTTTCTATACAACACATTTTTATGGTAAATGGATTCTCAGTTTCCTGAGAGTAGACTATAAAACAAATAAAGCTGTGTATGTGCAGAGGGGGAAACAATGAAATTTTATATGATAACACCAAAACTTTCACTGTGTCTTCCCTCAATGCACTACACCCACCCTAATAGTTAGATCAGGCTTCAGTGGCTATTTATGTATTCATTCAGTGCCCTGTTCACACCCCATTAAAATCAACAGAAGGCTTTCTTTTGCTATAGAGGGTTCAGAATGGCTTAATTTTTTTTTCCAGAAAATTAATTTGCATGAAATATCCATTGTGTTAGAGGATGTTGGGGACTCTCACACTATGTTACCAAATATAATTCTCTCCCATTGCAAATATAACTTCTGAACATTAACAGAAATATTCTTTATTATTATCCAAGGAAAAATGTACAAAATTCAAGTATTCTTCATGATGGAAGACATCAATATAAATAATTGTGTGTGTAATCACAATGTAACCATAATTTTGGTTGTAAAATGAGATTGAAAAGAGCTATGTTTATAAATATGCACAGTGGGCTACAGATAAATATTATGGAGATTGTTTTAGAATGATGTAGAATAAAACTCCATTTTTGTTAGTTGTATTTCCAAAGAGGAAAAACATTAGTTATCAGTGAGATAAACTGGCATTTGTTTCATGTGATTGCTCTTCCTGTCGTAACTCCTTTACAGAACTGATTTCTATAACAGAAATCATAATAGTGACATAAATACAAAGTATTATAGCAATAACCAACTAGGCAAAAGGCTTCTTATTGCATTATAAACAATTTGCAGTTCACAGAAGCTCCATTATGCTATCCAAAGAATAATGTGGGCTTCAGATAAAATAAATGCATTACCACTTACTTACACGCCATTGGTTTTTAAAGAGATACAGTCCAGATATTTTTAAAGCTGTTTTAAAATGGACTAGTAGTTTTTTTAAACTTTGTTATCTCAGTCTTCTTAAAACAAGTCATTCTGCAACACTTCCAAATATGATGTTTTTCTCTTTGCTTCTAAGCAGCTCTGGAACATTCTTCCCGTTTTCTTGATTTTCTGGTCTCTCTTTCTCTTTTTCCCTAGTGGCAAGTGTTTCTTAATAGACTTACAACAAAATAAGGGAAGGATATTTCACTCAGTAATTGCTTGCTTCATCTCTGATTATTATAACTTACTCTTCTACTGCATTATGCTTTTGAAGTTACACACATATCATGGCTGTAGACTAACACACAGAACTAAACACTTTAAAGAAAAGAACAGAACAAAAATCTGGAAAAAAAACCAAGAAACTGACAAAACTGAGAAAAATTCTTTAATGTGAGTGAGAATTTCTGTGTTTGTCACAATTACTGATTTACTACACTTGCTAAGAATTTTATGCAGGGTTACGCTGCTACTGCCTGGCAGCTGAAACAAGGTTCGGTTTTAAAAAATCAGCAGAAACCATGAGAATTAGATCAACAGATGTATTTCTCAAAAACAGATTTGGAAGCTTAATCATGAGCATGAAATTCTGAGCATAGTGTTTAACTTAATGTGAATCAACTTATGCACATAGTTCTGCTCTCTAAGGAGAGCAAGAATTCAAAATGTGGTTTCATGGGTTCTGTTTACTTGGAACATTTCAACTCCACCTAAATAAAGAGAAAACTGGGGACTCAAGATTATTTAGCAATTTTTCATTATATTGCATGGCTTTGTGATTTATTTCTGCCTATAAACCTGTAAATTAACTGGACTTATTACTGATTTCCCTGATGAGACAGAATATGCTTCCAGTAACAACACACAACCTCTTGGTCTTTGGGGAAGGAAACAAAGGAGGAACAATTTGAGTTGAGTGAGTCATAAAAAATGTAACTTCTGCTTCATGCTGCAAAATGCTTGTGAAGCTGCTATACTGTCTTTGTTGAAAGAGGTCACAGAACTTTCATTTCATCAGTCAGAGTGGCCAGAGTACCACTAATTTACAATATCTGTTATTAAAAAAACATATAGAGTAAGCTTTTTAAATAGAAGTCTCTCTCACCTTGGTCACAGTTTTCTTCATCACTGCCATCCACACAGTCATGGATCCCATCACAAAGCCATCTGATAGGGATACAGTAGGCCTTATTTTTGCATCGAAACTGATCTTCCTTACATTCTGTTACACAATCCATCTGTGTGAATGTAGATATGAACTAGGTATTAATGAATGAGGACAACATATTTAAGACAAACCTAATAAAACTTACCAACACTGTTTTTTATTGCCCTACACATTTAATACAATAAAGTTGTCCCTGACAATGCAATGTGCAATTTAAATAGTTACTGAAGTCCAAGTGAAATTGTAATCACACATTCTGTATGTTCTGACATTACTTCTTTATGTTGCTTAGCATTAGCAATGGCTACATTTAGGTTTCTGAAATCAACTGCCCTACAAGAAACAACCCCGCAGAAGCCAGTTAGTGCAAACTGGCTCATACCCACATTGAACAGGACTAGAAACCTCCAGAATGGTTTGTCTTCATCTGCACTGTGCAGCACTTGGCTCAGGCATCCTTCATACTAACTGGCACCTTTATTGCTCTGAGAAATAACAATTAATTTTGCTTGAAGTTGTTCATGAAGGTGGTAATTTTTAAAGAGGCTATCAACAGTACAGCAGGTAGAAATAGCATTGGCACAAAGGCCCATGGAAGCTGAGGTGCCTGCTAGGAATGTATTAGATTAATGTAGAGGACAGAGGGATTCAAATGTGACACAAACTTGTCCATGCTGCCAGTACAGAGCAATCCCTGAACCAATTTCCCCCAGAAGGTTGATAAGGTTTTGGCTTAGGGGAAACAAATTTGTCTTCTCCAAAAACTGGCCACAGAACACACAAACATAATGCTACTACCAGGGAACTAAAATCAGGGGTCTAAGTTATCTAGCAGTGTTCAATGCATGCAAAAAAAACCCCTCATTTGTCCTTTTAATTATTTTTAGATGTAAAAACGTTAATAAATTTCATGTCAGACAGTAGGAAAAAAAATCAACAGAAATTTGTCAGCTACCTCATCAGATCCATCAGCACAGTCATACTCTCCATTACATTTCAAAGATGCTGAAACACAGCCTCCACTTGCACACACGTACTCATTTGAAGAGCAGGTTGGAGATGCTGGTTACAAACACATTTTAGCGTTAAGAAAAAGACAATTTATAAATAAGTTCCTTTATAATTTAGTGTTTTCATCTAGTTAACATAGTGAGCAAACATGTATTTGTAGCTGACCAAAGCTTTTTCAAATGTTTGTAAATTACAGTGAAATATTTAACAAAAATGAATTGCTGCATCCTAAGTAAATTGCATAATGATAGTGAGATAATACTTGCCTTTTATCACTGAGAAATTTCTTTTTGTGTTTTCCTTATGCTTGGTAGCAATGGTAACTTCACACATACACATTCTCTTAGAATGAACGTATTTTAAAAATTTCATTGTTTAAGATGAGCTTGAGGTTTAGCTAAAGTTATATAAATGCTTATAATTAAATAAAATAAATTAATAAGAAATCATGGTTTTAGAAAGTATAAATTATTACAATTAAAATACATATTCAGTTTTATTTAAAATATGGCTGGATAGTTTGGTCACATTTTTAATCAGGGGAGTTTTGTCATAGACTTCTATGAGTTGCACCCAGATAGATGAAGCTTACCAAAATTTTGGAAAATTCCTGCAAAAATAAACAACTGTGTTTTCCAAGACAGTAAAAAGGAAAAAAACAGTAAGAACAAAAATAATAATTTGTGAGAGAAAAACTTTGTATAAAGACTCATAAACTTTGAAGGAACAACAAAAGGCAAAAAACCTCCAGAGACTTTAGTAACCTGCCAAGAATTACTGCTGTTTTCAGAGCAGGATTTTATAGACTGAGTATTCATTATAAAATTATATTTCAATATAATTAAACATAATTCCCCAACAAGTTTAATATACGCAGCTGTACATAAGTGGGGTTTTCAAAACAAGAGCAGGAAGACACAGTGATACACATTCAAAAGACAAAGTACTTCATATTTCCTTGCACTCCTTGCTACTCCTAGCAGCCAAGGAACATTGATTTGTTGATTTATTTTCCCCTTGTTTCATTCTGATTTATTCCTTGCTTCATTTTATTTCCCAGCACTATTTAAAACAATACCTGGTTCACAATTTTTCTCATCATCCCCAAGTTTGCAGTCTTCATGACCATCACATTTCCATTTCGCTGATATGCACTGACCATTGGAACACTGGAACTGATCTCTTGAACAGCCTGTTTCACAATACCTCTGGTGCAATAAAAACAATATATATGAGATCAAGAGTTTAACAGAAAGATTGGTAAATATACAGCCAATCACAGAAGTTACTTCACACTATGAAATACAGTAATGACATAAAACTTATTTGTAGATATGATTCATGAAAGGTGGGAAGCACCTGAGGTCCACCACTGGCAGGAAAGGAGAAGGGACGACAGGGACAGGAAAGAACAGAAAAACAGCAAAGCATTATCCAGTGAAATGCTACACAACAGTCTACATTGTTCCCCATCCAGGACACAAAATATTTCCAGGATGGGAAGAGGTCCAGATCATTGCTGAGACAAAAAGATGTAGAATACTGTTAGACCTGACTTGATTTTATTTACATGTTCTCTTTTTAGGATACCTATTTCAATAGGCTTAGTTTTAATGTAGTGAAAATATTTGCATATATGAATTCAAGTGTAGAATTCCCACTGTTACTTTAAAAAATATTGATATGTAGGAATCTGTTTTCTGACAATATAAAACTACTAGTTTTCTAAAGAAATATTTTTCCTGGAAAAAGCCTACCTCGTCTGAGCCATCTGCACAGTCATAGTCTCCATCACACCAGAATCTTGCCGAAACACAGTCTCCATTCGCACAAAGAAAGTCTTTCAAAGTGCATGTTTGAGGCTCTAAATAAAGAAAAGTAACAACCCTAGGTTTATTAGCATTTCCATAAAATATTTTAAACATAAATGCCCCAATCAATTAACAAATGAATAGAACAAAGTCAAAATCACTAACTTGCAAATGATAGTGAGTTTTTTTCCTGTAGGATTTTGTTTCATAACACTTTATAACTATATTTCATTTACATATAGTAAGATTCTAATGAAAATAGCTTCAGTTCTATTAAATTTCTTTGGAAAATTATGTGATGCTGGCTCTATAAATATGATTTGATTCAATGCATGTATGATATTACAGGTTTTGTGAGATATGTACCACAGACTAGAAATTCATTTTGCACCATCACACAATAGCATACCATTTATCATACACCTTTTAACACATGTCAAGAGTCAGCTTCCCCTGTGCTAGGCATTTAGGGGAACAATATTGAAATATTAAATGGAATGCCTAACAGGTAAGGTTTGGAGTTTCAAGTAAAATCTGTTTTCCAGAAATTAAGTACGAGAAGCAGCATGGCAATAATCCACTGACTCACATACTAAAAAAAAATGTCAGAGGGATTTACAGAATGAGAATATAGGGAATTGCAGAAGTCGATGGACAGTATACTTTAATTTATAAAAACACAGCAAGGAGAAGAAAAGGTAAGGATGGAATTTTCAAGTAATTTTAAGGGAAAGAGAAGGGGGATGTTAGACAAAAAGAATCTAAGGAGCTTACAGATGGAAAGGAGACAGTAAAGGTTGGAAGGTAAGTGGGATATTTTGTGATAAATGGGTAAATTGCTCTACGCCCTGGGAAGAAACAAAACACGGGGAGGTCTGAAGTCATTATAAAAGGTGGACACAATTAAGGGGGAGAGTACACATGAAATTAATTCAAGATACAGGCAAAGGAAACAGGAGAAGCAGGCTGCAGGGAGTGATGGAGCAATCCTGAGAAGGTGAGATCGGCTGTTTCCGTCTATTTACTTCACTGTCTGCACAGCTCTGCATTTTCACTACTGCTGCCACAAAAACACTGGCGAGGGGACCAGTGTGGAAGATTCCCCCAGAAGAATACTATGTGCATTCCTCCAGAAAATGAGGACCATTAGAAATGACAATGGCAAAAATGAAGTTAATGACTAGACTTTGGACCATTAGATTAATCAAAGGTAGAGAAGTAGTGGGATCGTAAGCAAGTCTCTACATGCAATTTAGACTTTGCCAGTCAGAGAGCTTTGGGAAAGCAGGACTGCAAAAGCAAATCAGGATTACTTGTGGGATTATTTCCATCGCTGTGAACATTGCACTATGTATATCATGTAAAATCAAGAATAAGGATTAACTAGTAAGATCTTTTCAAGAGATAGATGGGAAAAGAATTCATGGAGATGATAAACTACAGTGACTAAATCAGTAGAGCGAGGGTAAAAAAGAAAGAGGAGATACTGAGAGCAGACAGTAGCAATGGACAGTAATAGATTTAGCTAGTTAAGGATGGTGGAAGCATGAATGCTTTTGAAAAACATACCATAGCAATCAAGGAAAGAAAACACAAAATTAGAGGCCTCCAACTGAGAAGTATTTGGTAAATACCAGCATGAGAATATACTAGACATGAGTTGTGCAGATCTAAGATAAAGTTGAATTTATTTTTTTTTCTGGATTTCTAAAACTCAAAAACCATTTCAAGAAAGGAACACCTTTAATGAGCCTTTCAGCTATTTCTAAAATAATAATAATATTAATAAATCAAAATGGCCCTGTTTGAAAGTTTTAAAGAGAAATTTCATTTTCAGGTAGGCACAACTTTTCAATTTGAAGTTGTAGGAGGTCATAATAAAAGCAGATCTACAGCAACTGCATCGGTTCCCCACCAATGCTATATTTAGGCAAATCAAAGGTTAGCATTTATATAGATCTAAGGTAAACATCAGCAAATCACTGACATTCGATTCTTTTCGTTGTCAACAGGACAGGAAGAGGAAGTTCATGATATGATAAATTATGTAAAGGAAATAATTTGTGGAAAAAGTAATTTGTATGTAAATATAAATTTGTCATGTTTCTATATAGATTTGAAAAATATAAGCAAATATATTTTCTATACTGTCAATTATTTATAAACAGATATTTGACTCTGGAAAAATGTACACAATAAGTTAACTTCTCGGTTCTCTGTTTGCAAGAAATATTTCTTCTGCTGCTGGAATACATCTCTGTGATTTACATATGAACATGGAAAAATCCTTTCCCAGTCGTGCTTAGACTGTTAGTGAAAAAAATATGTATGAATAGACTTCTGTATAACCAATCAAGGGAGCATCTTTCAGCTTCTGCTTTATAAAAACACTGAACCTCCTTCCTGAGAAAAGCATTTTTGAATTATTAGAAAGATTTTTATTTGAAACACAGTGCATAAGATGATCTACTTCTTTCACATTTTAAAGTCTGAAAATAGTAGCATCAAAAGACATTTATCATCAACTTAAATGGCAACAAGAAAAGGATCTCATGAGAAACACTTAAAATTATTTCATATTTGGGGTTTAATTTTGCATTTAATAGACAAAGATATTGCACTAATTCATAAATTGAATGGATTTTTTAGGAGACTGAGATACTGGTACAAAAGTCTGAGGGAAAAAAACATGTAACTTTTTCCTTAAAATAGGATATGAAGTTTGAACTTACAGTGTACTTTGTATCCTGTACAAGTACAGGTAAAAGTTTGCTCCTTGTGAGAATTCTATGTCTTGTAACAGCTGTTACAAAGGAAACTTTTAGAGACACTAATCTGTAGAACTTGTATGTAGAAAAAGGAGTAACAGAAATACAAACATGGGATAGGAGCACCTCAACCAAAATGAGCTGGAAGCGTACATTTACCTTGATTTATCCTGGCATTTGGCCGTAGTTAACAAAGATTTAGAGGAATTAGTGGATATACTTAGCCTACAGTTTCCAGTGACGCATTAGTATTTATCAGATCTACCACTAGATGATTGTGTTGGAGTTGAAACCCTTCAAAAAGCCAAGCCATAGTATTCAGTATGATGCATCAGTGAAAGAGTATAATCATGATGTGAGTTAACCCTGGAGGGCAGCTAAGCCACACACAGCCACTCAGTAGGGTAAAAGTTCAAAAACTTGTGGGTTGAGGTAGACAGTTTAATAGGTACAGCCAATGCTGTGTGCACAAGCAAACATTCACTACCTCCCATTGGCAGGGAGGTGTTTAGCTGCTTCCAGGAAAGCAGGGCTCCATCATGTGTAATGGTCTTGGGAAGACAAACACCCAAACTCTGAACATTCCACTTTCCTCATCCTTTTCCTCAGGTTTTTATTGTTGAGTGTGACATCATATGATCTGGGATATCCCTTTGGTCAGTTGGGGTCAGCTGTTCCAGCTGTATTCCCTCCCAGCTTCTTGTGCACCTGCAGCCTACTCACTGGTAGGGCACCACGAGGAACAGAAAAGGCTGTAATGCAGTGCAAGCACTGCTCAGCAACAGCTAAAAAATGAGTAGGTCACTGACACTGTTTTGGTCAGAAAAAAAACCACACCACCATAGGAACTATGATGAAGAAAATTAAATCTGTCCCTGGCAAAAATAGTACACGACAAAATGGAAAGTGAGGAAAAAAACAAAACACTCTTCCTCATAATTCTCCATTAGAATACTACTAAAAACAATAACATAGACTATACAGCAGAATGAAGATCTGAAAAGGCAAGGTAATTAAAGTGGTCATAGGTCAGGTTTTTCCATATATTAAATATGGAATTAAATACAGATTTATTTATTTATTTTCAATAACATTCCTTAGCATTTTGTTTCACCAAAACAAAGAAAACACTTGCTCTTTGTTACTCCTGGCATGAGACTGGTAGTGTACATAAAAGAAAAAACTTCTGGCACACATCATTTTATCATACTGAAGTTGTGTACTTGCTTTGGGTAGCATTGACACCTAGTTGCACTTAGAGAACTGACACTAGCCACAGTCTGACTTGTATCAAGTTAGCGGAGCCTTAAACAATGTAAAGAAAGTGAATATACAGCACTGTCCACTCAAAATTTACTCAAGGTGACATTAAGAGACATTCCAGCTTATTTTCTTTCAATATGCTTGTTTAAAATGTTTTCACTTAAACATTAAGTAAATGTTAGTTCTAATTGCATTTAAGATACACACTTATCCCAGGACAAAATTAACTAATTTGTTTTCTTGACAAGTTGTAGAAACAACAAACAGCACTGAGAAGATTCTCTAGCAACTGCAATATTTTTACACTGATTCAATTAATGTCTTTCTACAGCATTATTACATTTGCTTTGCTTCAATGTTTACAGTATATTATATTTTCTTTGATTGCGTTCAAAAAAACATTACTGGTGTCTTCTTTTCAGCAATAGTCATTACTATGGAATTTTCCTTATTCCTGAAAGAGAAAATACTATTTTTGCTCTAATTTCTTTTTAAAAATCCAATTAATCCCTGAAAGCAAATTCTCAAAAAGACATTAACTCAGAAGAGTAAAAGTGCATTCTACTTTTCATAGTTCTAGCTCAGTGTGGACCTGTATACTTTCTACTTATTTGGAAAGGTCCAAATGTAGTTAAAGGGCAACAGAATGTAAGACATATACAGTTAAATAACAAAGTAATAATGGGCACAATTATTTGTCTTATATCACTAATAATTTTTCACATCCATACGTGTTATTTTTAAAGGTATTCTGTTTCACTTCTGATACCTTCACCAGGATGCTGTGTGGGTGTGTGAAGAAACTATATAGAGGAATGTAAATACTTCAGCTGAGTTTCTATAATTCAATGAATTCATTCTGCATTCTTGAGAAACAACCCATTTTATGATATAGCTGCCTGGGAAGCCTTTTGTATATTCATGTATGCTATGAACAGCTCATTGGAATGTGCAATGTAATATATCTTGTCAAATGCTTTTGAAGTTCTAATTTTGTATATATTTGTTTCATTACACTTTAGTCTATAAGTGGCTTGACAGCCTATAAAGAACTTTATATATCTATTTCAAACAACTGAACAGTATTATGTGTTTTCCCAGTACTTCCAAGATTTTCAATTTTACAACTATGCCAGCCTACTGTATCTCATTTAAACTACAGAATATAGGATTCAATAGTGAGAAGTGAAGTATGCACTTGACAAGCAAAAGAAAATTAAAAAGCCCCAAACTAACACAAACTACAGTTCATCACTTCAGCCTTTAGGTTGATGCACTGGCTGTGTCTAGGTACTCTTAACTCACTAATACACCCATCACAATTACTATAGATTTCTTTATCCACAAGTCTAAGCTAAGAAGTTAATATATAACTTATTGATGTGAATATAAAAATGACAAGTTTAATAAATATTTTTTAAAAAATAATGGATAGATAATTGCTCCCTCATTATCTGATTTTTTTTCTAACCACTTTATACTATGATAATCTAAACTTTAAGGAAGAAAATTATTAATAGCAGGTGATTAATAAATCCCACTTTCCACATTGCAAATATAAAATGAGCTTGACACATTTTGCAAACAGCAATAATGTTTTGTGGAAGTTGTTTTTTTGAAAAAACTTTCAAATTTTCAAAAGATTACCTAGTCATTTAGATTAACAGTGCTATAGCAAAACTGTGTGTCTTAATTTGATTTTTCTTGGTATTTATAACATAAATGAAAATGGAAAAAACCCAGTGGCATTAATAATCAATTTCTAAGTAAAATCTCCCACAAAGTTAAGAAAGCTTCTGTGTGCCAACCCCTCGCCCTGGGGTATAACAATTGGCTCTGAGTGATTACTGAGCCACATGACATTTTCCCCTTTAGATGAAACACTTGCATATGAAAACCACAGTACTATTGCAGTGACTCCCAACTTTTTCAACAGTTGATATTAATTGAATGGCAGACAATTCTACTTTAACCTTTCAAGCAAAATGAGCTAGTCTTCATACATCCTGTACTTATGGACACCATGACTCGAATTGTAGAGAGGGGCAGACAGCATGTACTAATTCATTAAGCTTTGTAGGTCATTACCTTGAAGATACTAAATATACATTCATCATACACATTCAGGAATATGCATTCAAGATTATCTACACAACAAGATATTAATTTCTAAGTATTTCTAAGTACAAAATTAAAAAAGAACAGAAATTGTCAAGTGAAGAGAACGTTCTTCAGAACTATTTGTGGAACTTCACTACTGGAATAGTTTATAAAGACAATGATTAAGAGATAAAACCATTAAGAATTTTTCATTTCCTCCTGAGAACCATATCTGAAGTAGCTCACTGAAAACAGTACTAGGCAATGGGCTTCCTCATAGGCTGACTGAGCTACTTTGAATAACAACTACTTAGTGTGATTAAGTATTAGAGAAACAGACTTCTCACGATACAAAACAAGGTGAATCATCTCAGGAATGTAATGGATGTAATGGGCAGGTAGTATTTGCTCAAACTTTATTGCTAACAAATGTTTATCACTTTATCACTGATGAGTTTCTAATACTCTTATCAAGAGATAAAAAATTTGGTATGTAACTTATTGACAAAAGCAAACATAATGATATTTATTTTGAGCTCATCAGATTATTAAGAAGTCATAGGTCAGGCACTTTTGCATAGCTGATACAGAACTACAGCTTTTTATCAGAATGAATAAAACCCAGAGAATTACAGCAAGGGACATTTTCAAATCTGCTCAACTGATTTTCAATGGATCTGATAGTGTTGTATAAAAACATACGCACGCAGTTGATTAAAACTGAAAAGTTTCCTCTTACATATTGCTAAATTGACTCCACTCCATATAACATGTACTTAGGTAAAAGATACTTACTACAGTTTTCTTCATCAGAATTATCACCACAATCATTTTGGCTGTCACATCTCCAATGATCTGGAATACAGTTGTTGTTTTTGCACTGGAATTCATGAGGCCCACAAGTTTTTTTATCTGTAATTAAGATTAATATCATTTACATCATCGCAGACAAAGAGTCAAAATGGGAAAGGCTGCTACTAAGCAGTGATGTGACAATATTGCTGAAAGCATTTAAAAAGGAGCAACCATAAAACTTGAAAAGTTACTTTCAGACAATTTATTTCTTGTATCATATTCTTTGAGATGCTATTTATTCATACTAAGAGCTATGCTCATAAATTTGATGATAAAATTAAAATATGGACTGTATAAACTTTAAAAAGTAAAAAATATGAAATTCAGAAGTGATCATAAATTAGTTTGAAGAGAGGTTATTATCGCATTGAATTTCAAAAACTGAATTGACTTTTCCTTGAATTTTTCTGTAAGACTGCTGTACAAAAGATCAGATCACAGAAAACCACAATAATATATATTTTTAAAAATGTAGAAAATATTATATCTTTCTAAAGATAGGTTTGCATATAATAATTTAAGACTAATCATGCCTGACAGAAAACTTTGGTTTTTTATTTACATTTTCATCTTCTGATATCTTGGACTGGAAGTCTACTTATATGAAGTAAAAAATTATGAAGCATATAATGTTAAACAGATTAATTTTCTTCATGCAGTAAGTTTCAATGAGCTTTCCTGTTTACAGAGCAGCATTGCAAACAAAGCCTCTTGGAGATGCATGAACATGCTGAACTCTCCAGCAGGAAGGAGCTGCCTCTATGTTGTATTTATATTTTTTATTTCTTAAGTAATTCTTTCAGGTTCCAAGGACTGAGATGAAATGAAGTAAATTAAAAAGTTATCAGTGACATTTTCTTTGAAAAAAAGTCTGCTTTGTAAAAGCTTTAATGACATATTTAAAATCACATGTTACTGTGATATTTCAATAGAAACTTTTAATTTCCATTAGGCTATTTCATAGCATGTCAGTTCAGACTTCATACAGCTATCATGACAACTCGACAAGTTCTAATAATTGACAGAATGAGGGAGGACTGAAACACTTGCTTAAATCAACCAGTTTTATCTGCCTATGAAATGGAAAGGAGTACAAATGAGAGGTGTTAGATTTGATGCTGCAGCTCAAATTGCTGCTTTTTGTGCTTTGTTTTAGGTGTGGCTCTAGAACTTGAGCAATAAATTAAAACTACATTTGAGTTATCAAGAAGGCAGCAGTAAACAGTGTTGCAGCTCAGTTGTGTCCACTCAAAAATTTGGTAATTACAATACTGCCTTTTGCATTTGTTCCTCACTTTCTGCCAATATCATGACTAAGTAGTTTTCTCCCAAAATACTTTTTCCTATGATGTTCCTCAAGATAACGCTCTGTGACATTCAGTCATGGTATTTCAAATACTTAAACTGGCAAGCACTCAAAAATCTTTAACATTAGAAAATATAAAAATACACCTCTTCTTCCTAAAAATAACACACTCTTGTATTTTTGTTTCTGTAGCTTTGTAAAAGATCAAGTTTCAAAACAGAAATCCATCCCATATTTATTAAAGTACTTCTAGTAAAGTCTACAATCTCCCATTAACACATCTGCCCACAACATGAGTCTTAAAGACTAATGACAGATGACATTTTATTTATCCTTCCAAATTCTACAGAAATACCAAGATCTAATCAGTAATACACAGAAGCCAGAGATGACATCCCTTCATTTCAGCTACCTGCTAGGATTAAGAGAACATGCAATATTTATTTTATTATTCTTCATAAAGAATTACCTAGTTCTCAAGGATGCTAAATCCATTTTCTAGCATTTCCCATTTACACTTGTGAAGAAATGCTGGATTTGGTGGTTTTTTTTCAATTTCTCTGAGTGTTGTCTAACCTTATGATTACCACTTGAATATTAATCCTTTTAATCTTAACTCTATTTTTACCAAACACAAAGGAATATTTCATTATTTTTTAATACAAAATATCTTGCATGTTTGTAAGGGTGTCCCTTCACAAATCTGAAAGCCTTATTCTTCTTTTGGTTTGGCTGGCCCCTCCTAGGAGCTTATACTTGACAATGCCATACAAAGCAGATCTGCTTGTCTCGTATTTCCTTCCTCACATTATATAAGAGCCAGGGAAAACTCTAGGATAATAGAACTAAGATACAACAAAGAGGAAGATTTGGGAAAGTTGCACGACAAATATCAGATCTTTGACAAAGATTGGTTTACTCAGCTCAAAAAAAGTAGTGCAAGATCTAATTTATTTTAATTGTAGAACACTGAAAAGCGCCCATGGGCCCACACACATTTTGTCATTGCAGTCTTCAACACTAAATTTCTTTCCAGCTTTCTTAAAATGAGATCACCTTACAACATGAAAGTACACATAGAAATGGTACAAAGGCAAAGAAGTACTGATAACTCAATTTTCATATTTCTCTCTTCAAATTACTATTAAAAGATCCATTGATCTACTCTAATCTGCGGATTTCCCTTCTCAGAAATTTATGCAACAGCCTGAGGTAGCTGTTGGCTGGCTGGCATTTGTCTTTTGTGCATACTGAACTAGAATTTTATTTTAGAAATAATTCTAAATGGCCACGAAGAAAATAGGATGAAGGCTTAAATGGAAAACAAAGCAAAGCCCAAAATGTTACATATGCACCCTAAAAGTATTTTGATTCAAATAGCAATACCTATTAATAATTTATATGTACACGTGTGTGTGCATGCGCACGTGTGCGTGCCTGAGGGAGATTAAAAAAAAAAAAGAAACGAAACTTGCTTTTGGTCAAGGATCAGCTAGCTGTTCTAGAGCTTGGCAGGCTGTCACTGAGGCTGAATACAGGAAATTATAAGGCTGCTGAAGGAAGTTTAAGTTTATATAACACATCCTTCAAATGTCTCTAAGAACACTTATTATCATCAGAAAAAAACCCTACTCTGACTTTTTAGGCTAAAAATAAAATTTATATTAAAAAAGTGAGGAAGCAGAAAGCAGTCATACTAATGTTGACACGTTATACTAATACAGACCTGATCACATATAACTTTTAAAGTAGATTATAATCACTTTCCAAGACCACACACAGCTTTCTTCAGGTTCTGACTCAAACAGGGCCTTTCTGATGTAAAGTATTAAAGTTGTGAGCAAGCATTACCATAAACTAATAGCTTTTTTTAATTGCTTGGACAGAATTAACTACACCTACTGTTCTTTCATAAACACCATACACTCATTAATAAATACACATTTCTGAATATTACTTTAATCACAGAAGACTAACTTCAGACTACTTCTAACAAATTTGCTCAGTATAATATCCCTAAAAACACACAGTAGCAGACAATGACTAAGCAAAATATATATGACTATGGAGGACTTAAGCAAAAAAGAGATCACCCTTAACTCAAGTTTTGCACTGTAAGCATTTTAGACATGAACTAAAAATGATAACAAGCTAGTATTAACATCAACATATGCAGATCTTGATTATACTCAGCTTGCAGCTTCAGAGTTTAATTCTATCAAAGTTTGTTCATAAAATTAACCACCTTTAGTTTTATTTTAAAAAAAACCAAACCACCACAACAATGGAGCAGACCAAAAACCATTTTAAAACTACTGCTATAAGGTCATGCAAACATATTTGAAATGCTAAAATTACGGAAAACTTTAAAATGTGATTAAACCCACTCTATTTTGTCAAGGCTTAGTTGTTCTATGTATACACAATCGTGTGTGGCATAGAGATCATGAATATAGATAAATTGTTCTGGCTCCTCCAACACAAAAATTAAGAGCATTATACGCAGCTACCACATTTAAAATAAGGGTGCTTCTTCAGGGAGGCAATGTAATGAACTTGTGGAACTCCTTGTTGCAGCATGTGTTGAAAACTTTACTAAGGTTAAAAAAGACTGAAATCCATCAAGGGTTATTGCATACAGAGACACATTTGACTCACAATGTCTCTGATTCTCAAATTGTTAGAGGCTGGAAGAGTATCTCCAGAAAGTTTCATTCTAGGCATGCTTTGCTCCCATATTCTTCCCTAGATACTAGCTTTGAGTCACTGCCAGAGGCAGAATAAAAGGCAAAATGAGTCTTAGATATGAACCAGCCTAACCAGTTGTAAACATTGTGACTGAAAAAGCCCATTTAACTTGGGATTGCATGCATTGCACTGTTATATTATTTAATTAATTTGGGCATTATTCTTTATATTGGCTAAAATGAATCACAGTGAAGTGTCTATTATAAATACAATTTTTCCTGTTCAGCATTGGTTTGTTTGATTTTTTTTTTGTCCCTCCACTTTGCTTTTAAACTTTGTGACTTGAAGATATTATTAGATGAATTATTTTAAGACCCTTTGTGCCTTAGCAGTTGGCCTTGCATGGGTTACTCAAAATATGTACAGTTACTCAAAACACTTCCACAGTTTGGAAGTTTGAAACACTGTCCGAATTGGAAAGAAATGGCATGTTGGAGGTCAAGGTGACAGGGTACATTGCAGGAGAAAGCATCTATGAAGTGGATCAGGTGAGCAGTACAAGGGTAGTTGTATAACAGCCCAGAAGAGGATATAAAATCTCTATGGCAAAGGTTCATTTTTGCACTCACTGTTTCTTCAAGCCAAATAACTTCTTGGACTGTAATTTCTCTCCAGTTGATATGATGAATTCATTTCCCCTTCTTGACAATTCAAATGATGGTTTTGGTTTTTCAGTGTTGAGGAAGAGTTCAATTTCCTAGGCGTATTTACCAGCTCCAACATTTTCATATATATGCTTGTGTCAATTGGTTGAAACAATCCATGGAAAGCTGGGTTTCTCTCAGTGCTACAGCCTGTAATTTTGTTACTATGTTGCCCCATAGGTAGCAAAAACTTGTCCAGACTCATGTGTTTCATTGAACTGTTTCTTGATGTGTGGCAGAGTAATGATAAGAGCTTTGAATATTATATACAACTACTTTTCTTGTTCTCTTTCACCTTGGGATTTCTGCAAGTTTTTCTGCACTTGTTAAGTGCATGTCTTGCATTGCCATCCATGTTCAGTGATTTTCCAACAATACTTATCCACTTATTCTGACTCTGATTATCTGTAATTCATTTCCCAGGGGGAATATTTATATTTATTATTTTATTTCATTTACAACAAAAGAGCTGACTCAGTACTTTCCAGCAGTGCAAGCAATGAGTGAGAACAGACACTACTACTATGATACAGTGTGATTTTTTTTCCAGGTGATGATGAATAGCATACTAGGCGTATACAATAAAGTTTCATATACAGCCCAATGTGAAAACTGCCTAGATTTTCAACTTCCTTATGAATACTGTCTTAAAACAGTTTTAACTGTTTCTTCAGAAATAGAATTGATTTGACTCTTCTGTCAATGTGAACCATGCTAAAAAACTACAGTTACATTTGTGATCCAACAACAAATCTTGAAAAAAAGCAATGAAATAAATTATTGGAGTCAAAGCTAGTACTTATGTTCTAAAAATATCCACCTCGGTGGGGTAGAACACTGTGGTTCTGGATATTGTCTAAGATCTTACAGAAATTAGGGCTTGGTTGGGTAATGGTGTGATTCTATCCTTGGACTTCTCTGTAGAAGCTCTGTCTCCTCAAAATATCAAATTTAAGCACAGAATTTTCATAACTGTCATGGGTTCTTGGAGAAGTCCTGTGGGGATGAAAAGTTTGTGGAGTAATGTGTTAGGGCACATAACTGCTTGGAGCTCAAGAGAGGTAAAAGTTAGTCATGTCAAGCTGGAATCTGTTCTGGACCCTTCTGCACAGCCAGTCTTAACAAACACAATCTGCACATAATTTCATTTTTCACTGTTTATGAATTCCAGCAGCAACAAAGTACGCAGAATGAAATAGACAGAAACTGGATAGTATTGTGAGAAAAATCAAGAAAGCAACTGTATTCCAAATTGCAGCTCCTGTCAGTAAAGTAGTAGTATACTATGAAGTTTATGAACTACTCATATAAAGGTTACCATTCAACAAGAACTGTATGAGCCAGATACAGCTATCATATCAGATAGGTATTATCACACACTGAAAGAGGACATATTAAGTGGGATGGTTATTTCCTTTTGCTACTCTTTTCAGAAACATCAAGCTACAGTAATATATTAAAAAACACTGGCAAACTCACCACAGTTAGCTTCATCTGATCCATCAGCACAATCTGGGTCTTCATCACATACCCACAGTTTAGAAATGCAGTGTTTTGTTGTTTTACACTGGAAATGGTCTGGAGAACAACTGTTTTCAGCTTTAAATAAAAGGATTCCAAATTAAAACTTGAAATTTCTGCTAATATTCAAAATATTTGTTTTAAATAAAGATTCAAAATTCAGAAATTGGCTATCTCTAGCATCACTTATGTAATATCTCTAAGAAAGGAGCATTCACATTTATATTGTTTATAATTCTTTCTTCTTATATATTATTTTATATACATAACAATAAGGTCAAATGCATCTAATAAACAGTCTGTTGTGATATTCTTTTAACAAGAAATAGACTTACTATTGCTACAATCAAACCACTTTAGTAAAAAACACTCAGATTTTTTTTTAAATAACTTCCTAAAACGCTATGTATCAATTCTGAAAGTCAGTCTGAAACACTAAGGCAGTTCTCAATGCTTTGATCAAAAAGGTAATAAAAATTGTGTACAATTTTGGCACAATTCTGTGCTCTCTGTTAAAAGAGGCCATGGGTAAATGGTGACAGAAGTTTGACAATTATTTCATTTTGTCAGTTGTAGCAGAATAATTTTTTTAATGAATGCTACAGCAAGCTAAAGATACAAAGATGCATCTAATCTTCATCCCATTCTTTCAGGATGCTTTAATTTAAAGCTTGACTGCTTTAACCTTAGAACAGCCATTTGACAACAAAAAAGATCCTCAGTATACTCAAAAGACCCTCCAGGGGTGGGGACTCCAGCACTGCCCTGGGCAGTCTATTCCAGGACCTGACAACCCTTCTGGGGAAGAAATTTTTCATAATATACAACCTAAACCTTCCCTGTTGCAAATCAAGGTCAATCCTCTTGTCTTCTCAGATGCGTAAGTATTTCTTTATAGATTAGCATATGTATGAGAAACTCCAAATTCTTCCAAACTGAATTGAACATAGGCGGAAAACAGTATGATCTATTCTCTGACAATGTTTCCCCACATGAATGTTTGTCCCACTTTTATCTAAGGAACTCCATAAAGTTTTTAACAAACTTTTCTATCCCTGTAAAAATTGGCTCCTTGATTGGATCATTCTTGATTCTTGGTTTTGGCAAGATGAAAAATTTTAGGTTTGTTAAAAGTTGGTCTGTTATTTCTTTCAGTGTCACTGAATGCTGGAATTAAAAAGCATTTAATAACTATATTAATGGCTTACTATACTTATAAAAAATAAGACCGATTCTCAGCTAGGACATCTCACCAGGGGATTTCAAAGTGCTTTACAAGGAACACCAGTATAATTACCTCCTTTTTACATATGGAAAGTCTTAAGTATGAAATATGACTTTTTAAGATTGCTTGATATATAAAATGAAACAGTGGTAGAGCTGAAAGAAGAGGCCAAGTCAATATGAACTTTGTGGTAGACCTGTTTAAAACTTTCCCTTTTCATAATCTCCCCAAGGACAACTGAAGAGTTTCCAGAAGCCACAAGTGAGTTTTTGTTAAGATATAAACTAGCACACTTAACTTTCTTATGAGAGAAGCTAATAAAATCTAGGTAAGGCAGAACAGAAATAAAAAATGTACATAATTAACCTCCCCCACTCACCACTGTCTCTTTGCAGGTGGGTAGATGGCTGAGTTTCAGACAACTCAAAAGCTTGCTTTATGTAACAGCAGACTGTCCTAAGCCCACTAATCCCTAGGAAGTTTTCAACTCCATCACTGCAGATGGAGCAATCCCTGACCCTATCTCTACCAAAGTTCCAGAGCACTGCTGTGCTGCAGACTCCACTGCTCTGATTTAATTTGTCAGCTACACCTCAAGGTTTTGAGAACCTTCCATATACTATATACAGTTCTTTTTAATGAAAAAAGTGATCTCCCTTATCTTACACAGGAGTTTACCTAACCCCACTTAATCAGTTTTTATGAGATGTAACATCCAAACCAACATATAACACTGTCTGTCAGAGGCTACAGCTCTGCTGAGCTGTTGGAAAGACACACATTAAACATGACCATCAACAAAGCCTGTGTACTCTTTGCAATCCCTCCCTTTGAGAAGGCCATGTGGTTTGCAGAACTGCAACATATGCAAACCTTGAAAAAGCTAAGGCTGAAAATAGGAAGAAGCATCTTAGATCAGCAGTAGATCTGAATAACGAATTGAGTGAAGGACAGTGATGTGCTTCAAGACAGCACCTTCATTTTAATTACTAAGTGATCAAAGGCTCAAGTGATTCAATACATTTCTGTCCTGCATCTGAAAATATTTTCTCTGTCTGAGAGACACAGAGTGAAAATGAATTTATGAAAAGTAAGATATATTAAACGCTCAGTAAACTGAAATTGACTTACATAGGTATAATAATGAAGCAGCCAGCAGAGGAAAGGGAATTGGAAAAGCAGAAAACTCCATCAAAGAAAAAGGATGTAGAAGGAGCTATGGATCTACATCTTTTCCAATAAAAGATGCAGAAAAATATCTTTTTTCCATTGAAATGTGTTGCTGCAAGGCATGGTAGATGAAAGCCTCAAGAAGATGAGGTGGTTAAAAGTAAAATTTGTTTCAGCCTAAGTCAGAAACCCAATTAAATGCTTGAAATTAATTGTTTACATACCCCTCTTCTACACAATAACTTTAAAAAATGAAGTTAATAAAAGCCATTTTAGTTGTTGTCTTGTATACAAAGCATTGTATATCAATCAGTCCCGTGAATTAACCAATTTGCATGTTCCTGAAATTATTTTACATAGAGGACATCTACAGTATTCTACATATTTTTCTTCAGTTCGTTGTTTAAAAATAGCTACAGTTGTCAGAGTAAAATTTTTAAAATATAACTTACGACAGTCTCTTTCATCTTCTTCATCACCACAATCATCCTGCCCATTGCACCGCAGATTTATTGGAATACACTTCTGATTCTTTGTGCACTTGAACTGACCTGACAGACACACATGTGTGTCTGTAAATTAAAAGAATAAAAATACCAAGTTAAAAAGAGTAAAAATTAAGGATTAAAATTTAAAAATTAAAACGTAAAAGAATAAAAACACAGTTTCTTGACAGAATTAACAGCATGGTATTTAAATCAGTTTAGCATGTTTCTCAAGTCTACAATGTATATAATCACCTACCACAGTTCAGTTCATCAGAATTGTCCCCACAATCATTCTCTCCATCACAGATAAAGGCTGGAAGAGCACAAAGTCCAGTTCCACACTGAAAACGTCCTGGCTGACATCTGAATTCAGCTGAGAAAAAAATAAAACTGATTATAAATACTATCAGAGGGATGGTTAACGCATCAGTAGTGTTATTTTTCCTCTATGGGCTAATCAAATGAACCTGTAACCTTTTGCATTTGCCTATATAATCACAGTCTGAGTAGAGATTAGTAACTAAGATGTACATGTACTTCTGCAAAATTAATTTCAAAGTCAGATTTTAAATTTGCATAACTGTAGTTATACCTTACTAATGATACAGAGTGCAATCCTCTACAGGTTGATGCTTGCTATTAGCTCAACAGAGACTTGCCATTTAGGATCTAAACACTTTGGTTCCAGTCTGCATTTAAGAAACCCACTATCCCACCCTAATTCTATTTTCTGTGAAAGGTCTAACATCACTCCTCACAGCCACTGCCATTTGAGCGAGTGAGCAATTTATGCACCTCTACAGTAATATTTCATATAGTGTAGCTTAAAATGCAATCTTATGTAGAATGATAACATAAAGATTGCTTTGAAGGCCTCTGCAGCAAAAAGAGAGAACTAATTATAAAACTGTAAAAATATTGGTAAGAGATTCCAAAAATAAATAAAAAAATTAACTGGAAGATTGTAGAACACATAGTAGAGCATTTTGTGCATCTAAGTTTAAGAGAAGGCGGCAAACATCTTTTGATTTATGTAGATTAATATAATAGTACCAAAGTAGTCAGTGACTGGGACTGATCATCAACAGATACTACTGTTTACAAATGCAGTTAGAAAGGTACTTTTCTAAAGTAAACTTAAGACAGCTGCCACCACACCAACCAGTCTTTGGGATGCTGAAAACATCATTATAAGTGACTTCCAGCTGTCTACAATTCAATGGGGGAATAATACAGTAACCTACTATTTGGACTACAGGAGGCTACAGAGAAATATGCTGTATCTGCACCACTGGCTGGATAGCGTGCCAAAGTCACACAGGATGCACGAAAAATGTTCATTGCATAAAATTGTTCATACTGGTGGGGTGAGATTTACCTCTCCAAACTTTCCTTTGACAACATCTACAAAATTAAAATATTTATATAAAACATATTGTGAAAAACACAGAATCTTAGGGGGAAACAAATGGAGAACATTGCTGTTGTTCAGAAAGTTCCACTAAAAAAATAACGTGTAGCTAAACCTATATAATTGCAATGAAACATCAGCAAATGAGATGAGAATTCCATATTTCTATTTTATACAAAAATAAACCAAATAAAGCTGGTAGAATTTTATTTCTCTGTATAAAAACCAGCAACCTCAGAACACAGCTTCTAAGTAAAAATCTTCAGCAAAAACATAACAGGGATCAAGCAAAAGTTTAAAACATGAAAAACTTGTTCTTATGATTTTCCAAACATGTCAAAGACACTTAATAGACATGAGTTAATGAAGATCTTTTGCAGGCTGACAAACAAGAGCCTGTACCCTTTGTAAATTTGACAGAGACCAAAGAAAAAAGAACAGTGCTGCAAACAAAAGCGTTTTAAAAATCTTTTTCCTAACATCTATCAAGGATTATATTTGATTTGGACTCTTCTGACAAAGCTGAGTTGCAAATTCAGAATGCACTTACGGCATTCCTCAGGCTCATCAGAGCCATCTCCACAGTCATCAACGGTGTCACATTTCCACCAGAACGGAATGCATTTGTCAGTTTTGCAACGGAACTGTAAAAGGAAGGAAAGAAGGTAGAACAGCTTTGCCTTGAATATTTACTTCAAAAGAGAAATAGCACAGTTGGTGAAAAATTAGATTCAGTGCTTAAGTCATTGTTCCATAATCAGCTCTGGTTGTTAATTTTATAAACTTTATTTTTAAAATATTCTTTTTCTGGAGATGTTTTGTGCTGAGACTTCCACTGATACAAATAGTCATAGTTTCAATGCCACTGCTACACTGCCCATGATATAAACCACTCATTACATTTTGCTGTGTTCTATGATTTGATTCTTTAAGACTTTATTCAAAACAACCACTTTAATTCTTAAACAGTCTTTGTAGGCTTTTGAAGCAGACTTAATACCATTTTTCCAGATAAACCAAAACACATGTACTTAAAGAAAAGAGCCTTAATGTACAGTGTTGTATACAGTACTGCTTTTATTGTTTGAATTAAATGAGAAAACCAGAAGCTAGGCCTTCCAACCTTTCAGAAGGATAACATATTCGTACAAAAAAAGAAAAATCCTTTTTAAGACCTTGGCAGTGCCTTTACTCTGAGCTCAGGCAACACTGCATCTTCATTCTGACTGAAAGAGAACTGCAAACAAAACAAAGAGTATAAATTACCTGAAGCCATCTTCTAGGACTAAACCTAAAATCAGCATTCATTATGCGGCTAATACTGGAGAGTTTATCAGCAACTTATAAGATACATTGTGTTTCCTACCTGGTGTCTGTATAAGCACAGAAAGGAAGGAAACTGACAGGTATAGAAGTGCAAGATGTTTTATTTTTTGTGACCAGGCATAATTTTTTCATTTCTTCTCATTTTTAAAATAATTGATTATTTAATAAAGGTGTATTTTAAAAGTATATTAAATTTGGTGCATTAGCTCAGTTTTATCTTTTCTGCCAAGACAATTTAGGGTTTCACAGTCATGTACGTAGTAAGACCTATAGTTGGAGATACATCTTTCTTGCACCACACTGAAGGGCACGCTTTTTTGAAAGGCAGCTATTCTAAATTGTGAAACTGCTCCACAAAAGTCTGCATCCCAGAGTAGCTCAGCAGAAGGCCTCCAATGTAGGAGACAAACAGAAATTTAGACAATTCTCATTAATAGTATTTTCTGCTTGCTAGCGTAGCCTTCCTGCTGCTTAATGGTTTTAAGGTGCCAGCCTCACTCCTCTCACCACAAGGGACTTCAGGCTGATAAAATGGCACGATGAATTTAATTCTAGGAAATAGGTACTTACTTTTAGATGCTATTATGCTCTGCATGAAAATGCTTGCATTCCCTTCTAAACCAGGGAGCAGAACCAGGGGTCAGAGTCACATGGCTATGCCTGGAACAGCCTGAGTTTTGATGTTCTGGAGTCTGATGTGTTTTGTACATGTGCAAGAACAGTGTATCAGCCATCCAACTCCTTTTCATCAGAAAGAGCTAACAGTGGGTGTGTTGTCAAAAGTGATTCCATCATAGGAACAGCTATCATTTTATAGTATCATCTGAAAATCTTAAGTAGCAAAGTATATTTTTGCAACTGATCTCTGCATCTGATATTAGGTTGATGAATTATCAAACAGTAAACATTTCAAAATTGGAAGAAAATTATTAATAACTAATGTCAACTTGTAACTGTATTCTTCTTCTATTTAACACTCCTCTCCTTTCTATGGAATCCACAAGTGATAAAATATTGCTCCTGGAGGACCCAAGATGTGATGCTATCCTTCAATTCAGACTACCAATGAATTATTTAGAGAGGAATACAGCCATTAAATCAACTGTTAGCATATAAATTCACTGGGGAATAAGCTCCCAGTGCCATTTAGAGAAAGTATAAAAGAAAAGAAAAAAGAAAAGTAGTGCCTTTTTTTAACCAAACAGATCTGAGAAGCTAGATATGGGGGAGAAATAGGTAAGATATTCCTCATTTTAGAAGTGTTTTATACTTTCTTTTTGTTCACTGCTTTATGGAAAATAACAAGCAGACAATCTAAACAGGAAAGATATGATGAACCTAATAAAAATCACACCAAATACTACCTTAAGGAAACAAAAGAAGACAGTGTTTTTTTAAATAAATTTCTTGAATGAAACTGTACATTAAGATGACCAGTGTTCCATAAAAATTAAGAGCAGAACCCTTTCCTTAATGAGTACAGACAAAATGCCTTATGATATAGAATGTTGTAAGAGGTCATTAGCATTCCTATAATAAAAGTACTACCAGAATGATTTTAAAGGCCATACTACTACAATTAGCTAATTAAATGTCTCAGTACAACAGTCCAAATACTTTTGTCAAAGTGGTTCACTTATAAGAAATCAGTATGTTCTACTTAATCTACCTTATATTTTAAGAGAAAAAGATAAAATAACCAAATATTTATTTCAAGTACTAGGGAATCCACCTCCTATAAAGAATCCAACATTTAATTGATGCAATTGTTAATTAATTGTATATTCTACCATTTTCATTTCAGGTCCTGGATCGTTTTTAATGTAACCCTGTCATTTATCTACATAGCTAACGGGACTGAGCTTGTTTTCTTGTATTAAAGTTTGCTCATGCATGAGTACTCCCAAATCATTGTTATATACACTTTGAATCATTGTTACATACACTTTGTAGTTATGTTTCATATTTTATATAAATGTTATTTTTAAAGCAATTTTTTTATGGGTTTAGTAGCTATATTTGTTCTAGTGACTGGCAGAAACAGCCACATTTGAAAGGGAACAAGTTCTGCATTCGCTGTAAAAAAGGCATTTCCAAGTCTATTTTTGACTAATATCCTTGAAGATGAAACGTTTTAAATGCACCCATGAGTTACTTAGTCTTCCATTCCTTTAACTGATGCTTCCACATTTCAGGGGCACCAGCATTCATTATTTAAAAGCAGGGGGAAACACAGTGAAATATACTCCCCACTTCCCTTTCTCCCATACACATGCACTTACCTGACTGGCAGTGCAGTTTGACAAGCACGTCTTGTTATCCGCAGCAAGGTAAAAGTTAGTGGGACAGGCACAAGTATACATCTTGTTAGGAGCAAGAAGGCATAAATGACTGCAACCACCATTGTTTAATGTACACAGGTGTTTAGACACTGTGGACAGAATAGGAAAAGAATATCAGAGTCTATTATTTCACAATACTTCAGGGTATCTGCTTTACAGAGGAAGAAAAATGCCTTACACAACATTTTTTACAATGGAATGTCTGAAATAACCCGTAAGAGGCAATCTTTTCCTTTTACCTTTAAGCTATTCTCTGTTGTATGCAAGAATTAATTATTACTATGGATGTAGAGACGATACTGGAAGAATAAGAGGAAGAAAAAAGAACTAGTTTGTTGGTTTTTTTTTTAATGAGACAAAAAATTAGCTTATCTAGGTCAAGTGCCAAACTGTATTTAGTTACAATTCAAACACAGGGACACCAGGAGATCAGACACAACACCTACATTCTCTGACATTCCCTCAGTCCAACAAGTTTCTAAACATAACACACTGTTCCCATCTTGATAACTGGTAACTTGTACTGTAATGCAACTTAACATTTCTGTACTTCTAGTCAGTTTGGTTACTTTTTAAGCACGCAAATTGGTATCTCACCACTGAACAAGATACATCATATTTACTTTATACCAGACATACTCACAACGTTAATCACAGATTTATGTTTGAAAATGCTAATTTGAAAACTTTCACAATGTGAAACAAAACAGAAATAAAAATAAATCACTGTAGATAAACGAACTTCCATTAACTCATCAACTGCCTACTAAGTGAAATACATCAGTGTGCTGTAAGGAAAGCATGGACAGAATAGTTACCATCAGGTTGCCTATAAGAATGATACACCTGGATGTCTGTTATGGTGTGCCATGAGTTAATCAGTGATAGTCTGTCTGATCCAGAGGTTTTGTGGGCACGGCTGAGTGACTTGGTTTTCCCATCAGTCCAGTAGATGTAATCTTCAAACAATGTTAGTGCAATCACCCCTGGAATATCTTGATTAGGGACTGTAAGAAGAGATGCTAAGATTAATGTTCACTCTTGGAAGACTGCCAGTTAAAATATTCCATACTGCATGGGTTGACAGATACAACTGCTATATAATGTCTTGAGAATAATTGTCATGACAGTATGTCAAGTCTAGAGGGTTCTTTATTACCAGTTACGATAAAGATGGATGGGGTATGAGCACTGCTTGCTTAGAATTAGTTGGCCTAATCAGTGTTAAGGAAATGAAAGAATTTAAGTTAGCATAAAATCACCTCCAGATTCTAAACCAATGACACGTTAAGTTTTAAAGTAGTACATAACATAAATTTAACCACCTACTCTTTAGAGAAGGCCAATATGCATTTGCTGATTTGGGGAATAAAAGTTATTAGAAAACATGCCAAACACAAGGTTTACATTCCAGATGCACTGTTTTTAACATCCTTTAAGTCAATTAGGAGTATTTTATTTTGGCAAAATATACTGACAAGAGAAACAGAAAAAAAATTGTTTTGCATTAAAACAAACATAGCAGTAAAAGGGCTTATTGATTATTCCTAGCATAATCAACCACCAAATTTCAAAAAATAAACAGTGATGATAATACCCCATTGTTACAATAGCACAAAATTACGAGCCAACATCATTACAAAAAGGATAGAAGGACAAAAGGGAGAAAAAGCCTTGAAGCATTCTTTATCCTGCTGTACACACTTTAATCTTGAACTATTTGTTCTTGATAAACACAAACTGAACTACACTTTTGATGTATATGGCTGTAATAATTAATGTCACAGGAGAATATCTGACCACAAAGGTCAATTTGTAAATTATGATCTTTTGTCAACTAATCACTTTAATTACAGATAGAGCTGAGAAGGCAGATCAGAGCAGCTGAGCCTGCCATTTTTAACCTGCATATCCTTAACATCTTTACCTTCTGTTCTTAAGTGAAAATAGCTTCATCTTTTTACCTGAAATGTGCTTAAATAGAGTTGGCAAATCTGAAATTCTGGTTGGAACATGTCATAGTTCACTGACAACTGATGGCTGATACTGACTATATGGAATGACAACTTAGCAAATTCAATTCCATATACAATAGCCTTGCCGATAGTGAACGTCAGTATAGAGTATGTTGCCTTCTGGTCATGGGAATCTTGCTTCTTATACCTGGTTTACATATACCATAGCCATTATACTGAAATAATAGTATGATATTCTTTTAAAGAGCTTCATAACATTTCTAAGAAATTAGTCAAAGTGAAAAAAAAAAGAAAAAAAAAGATTTTTGCACCTATTACAGAGGCAACTTTGGCATGGCTCTTTACATAGCATAGTGCCCCCAAGAAACGCTTTTATAATTTCCCTTATTTGTAGAATCACATTGTGAAAAGGAGCTCTGCAAACTAGAAGTGAATCACTCCCCACGGTGAGTGTTGCTATCCTGTTCCTCTGAGTGAGGAAGGGAAGAACTCTTAAAGTACCATTAGTTTCTGTTTTGCTGCCAAAGTAATAAATCAAGTACAAAAAAACAAGAATATGAAAACAATAAGTACAAGTATTTCCACTATATTGATTCTTTTTCCTCTTTCCTCATTATTTTGATTTTATCTCCACCAGATTTATCACAATACATTGCAAGAAAAACCTCCTAGATTCAATAAAACTTTCTAAGGCTAGAGCAGTGTTTGTTCGTCCACTGGAAGATCTATACATATATATTACCACTTAATTTGAACAACTACTTGCATGTTCATTTTAACCCCAGTCTGTTCTAGAGTGAACTAAGTCATTCCCTTGGTAGGGAAAATAAGGTGTAGACTAGACAATAGTACCCAGCTCCACCCTAGATGTGGTATGGAATGTGGGGGGACCTCTAGTACTGCAAACAGTGAAACAAACTCTGATGACAACTGAAGTTAAGCAGTCACTACCTACCTTTTTAATGTTACTTGCTTAACATGGTCGATTTTTCCTTGAACCTTCTTGAGAGATTCCTTAAGCCCTGCATATATCTTTGATAATGATGAATTCAACTTCACACTGTTCCAGAAAAGGCATGTATCTCTAATTTAATTTTTTTAAATCGTCTTTAAAATGCTTTAGCATAATTGTTAATTGGGAATACTAATTATCATAGTATATGCTTACTACCATCTTACTGCAGTTAAGGAAACACAGAATTTACACATTCATGTCATTGAGGAAAAGGAAATTATAATACTGAATTATTAGAGAATTATTAGTTCATCAAAATCTGTGCACATACATCCTCTGTAAAAAAAACACCTTTCGGTTTGAATCACTGTCCAATATTTCAGCAGATCCCTGAAAAACTTCCCCCTCTCAGACCTCCTCTGTTGCCACTCTCCCCAGTTAGCTACTTCACTGAATTTAAGTCATTCCATTGTTTTATTTTGGTGTTATATTCACGAGATTTTCAGTACTTCTGGGCACAATCCATTGTGCTATCTTTATATATGGAGACTTAGGTACATTAAACTCAGCAATTTTTATTTTAGGTAGACTATAAACATTTGTTATTGGACGTTTTCTTGTAACTTCTAAGGCATATGATTGTGCCACAGTACAAAAAGACAAGCAGGAATTTTAAGTTCATCTGCAAAACTGGGAAATTCCCCACTGATTTTAAAAGGGTAGTTTCTAATGAGAAATACAAACCAGGCTGACAGAAGAAGCAGGAAGGAACAGCAAAAAGAGAAACTGCTTCTCTGAGTGAAACCCTGAAGCTATGCATAGTGCTATTTATTTTATTTTTGCTTGAGTCCTGGAAAAATACTTGTTTGTATAAATTATGAACCTTGCTGCTACTTTTGACATGAAATTAAAGATTTTAAAGGTATCACTCCAGTCTTTCTAAATAAAACAAATGTGCTTTTTTCTTTGTCTGCTTTCTGTTACTCTGGTCACAGTTAAGATTAAAATCAGAATAAATGGGGATGTAAAAGCCATAATGCACATGAAGAGAATTTACATAGGAAAAACTAGTTTGATTCCATTGTCTTTATTATTCCCCATCAATGAAAAAAATATGTCTAGAAGTCAGCCTCTTTTTGGCCATCCAGGAATGACAAGTAAACACCATATCCTGAGTATAGATATACGAGTAAATGTTACTTTTGCTTGTGGGTTGCCATACAATTTATCCTAGCTTCATTGGAATATGCATACATCAGAATCCAAATGAAACTTCATATTCATGAACTGAAGAAGATTCAGAAGAGTAACACACACTCTCAGAAGTATTTCAGAAAATTGTTCATTGACTCAAGCACATTTTTTATTTTTTTTTTTAAAGCCAAGTCTGTAAGCATCAGGTCTAAAAGGTCTAAATCTTCTAATCATCTTAAAAACAAAACCACAAAACCAAACATAATCAAACAAATATTATACTATCTTTTTAATGTTCTTTAAAAGAAGTATGACAGAGTAAATCTGTTTCTAAAAAAATGGACTTTCCATTATTATCACATATTGGTCAAAAGTTGAAACCATCAACAATTTAAGTACTTAGAGATTAGGGCTGCAGTTTGTCTGGCCACTATTGTTATTTCTGAGTAACTTTATAAGTTTAATATGTTTTTGCATTAAAGCCAACTTTTCAATAAGTAATGTTCAACAAAAACTTGATAAAAATTATTTCAGATAGCTTGCTGTATTCTTTTATGACTTCGAAACTTAGAGGAAGTTATTAAAAAAAGAAATGAAGGACTCAATGAATGTACTGTGTTATATTAATACAAATAAATAAATGTAAATTAAAATCTACATGAAGTAAAACATATTTTTAAAAGTATAGTATCATTGGATACAAATATTTCTTATAAAGATTCCAAGCTGCCCATAAAAATATAAACATTCTTGAAAATAAGAATGAGTAATAGTCTTTAAGTAATATAAAAACTCTTATAAAAATCAAATTCCCTTCTATTTTCTGTAAAGACTGAGAAGTTTCTGAAAACAGGCATTTAATGGAAGCTAATTCTAATTTACTTTACTGTTTAAGGAATAATTCTATCATAGCTGATAATTAGTTTTCTTTAACCTTTTGTATATTATAAGCAATGGAACATCAAAACTGTTGACATGTAACAGGCTATAAATTCTACAGTTCACACCAACTATGAATGACCAAAAAAAAAAAAAAAAAAAGAGAACATAAATCTGTGAGGGAATCTTATTTTCTCATTGAACAGTAAAATAGACTCTCATGCTCTACATTCTTTGCTTTTGAGGACAGCTATTGATTTTTCATAGATGTACGTAGTAGAAACTCTTTCATCTTTCCTTCAATTTTCAAAGACCCTTAGCTGCATTTCTGATCTACCTCCTCATAAAGGACATAGATCAGTTATACGTTGCAATACTAATTACTAACCTCACAGCATACATTATGGTGTGAATCACAGCTTTAAACAGGAAAGCAAGACTAATTGCACTCCTTTCTTTGGCAAGCACTTCGAAAATGGGCTACTTTCTGCAAATTCAAAAGTAAAGCCCAGTTAGTCATGATTGATAAGTACCTCTGCTTCCTCTGCATCACCAATTTGAAAACATTTAATCAAGATGTCTACTTGACAATCCATTAGGAAGAAAGTAATATATTCTGTTAAACATAAAAATTACATTACACCAACATAAGGGTCAGATCTCAAATAGCAAATTCATGGAGAATTTAAACAGTCATACTTTAACGCAGAGCCATGAGAATTGCACTCATATAGTATTAATTACTTGTTATTTTATTTTAAGATGTCTCATAACAATGTCACTCTATGGCCTCTATGAAAGCTTCCAAAATTGGGTAGAGAAAGCTGAAGGCAAATCCATATCTCAAAACACTTAGCAAAAATAACTAATAAAACACCCTGCGGTGAACGGAGATTTATGTCTCACTGAGGCAGTGAACTCCTTTCCCAGTAATGCTTTGCGACTCCCATGGGCCTTTGCATAGAC
>JAVSBS010004498.1:2268-35226 GCA_033124195.1 Coracias cyanogaster | reverse complement strand
GCCTTTGTTTGTTTGTTTGTAATCCTGGACCTGCAATATGTTTATTCTACAGGACAATATGGTTTCAGGTTAAGGCAAGTACTTTAGGTTTTCCTTAAGCTACAAAAAGCTAAGGCACTGTAAGAAAACACACTAAAGACAAAATTATGAAAGAAGTGGGTTAGGTAATTGCCTGAAAAAAAAAAAAAAAAAAAAAAGTAAAAATATTCTCACCTGAAAAATACTTTACTACTAAGGTAAGCAGAAAAGCCTTATCCATTAGCACATAAAAACTAAGGTGGACAAAGACTTTATGATAGTGCAAATACATACAGCTCCCTCAAAGAGCTTTTAACTGCAGACACTGAAGGAGGGGGAAAGGTACATACGCATTCACACCGACCTGCATTTTGCTATAGTGCTACTTCAGCACTAGCAGGATTTCAGCCTGGAATTGCTATTATCTCAGCATTACAAAGGTTGTCTACTGTCTCCCCCCGCTGATGCAAGGGGAAATCCTGGGGCTGATTCCCTCCCAGTGCTATTCTCCAGGCAGCCGTTGAAGACTGTGTGAAGCAGGCTCAGCTCATCAGCGCACTCTGACCGCTTTGCCTGGGAGAGTAACTCCAACCTGAGCAAACACAGCTGACATTTAGAGCCATGCTGAGGCACCAGCGTGATACAGGGCACGGCTCGAGGTTACCGGGCAGAGTTGGACACAGGGTGCAAAGCACTGCTGTATTGCAACCCTATCTGCTGCACAAGGCAGATGGACTTGCCATCTTGTGAGACGATGATGAATCAGGTCTACCCTCCAGCCCACTTTTGTTCTAGCCTGAGCCTTCAGCAAGGACATCCCAAACCAGAGCTTGAACCCTGCCTGCTAAGTTTTGGTTCAGATTGTGAACACGCACACAGGTATTGCACTTGCTGTATCCACCAGCTGTATTCCAGTGAGCCAGCAGGATATTAACATTTACAGGAAGCCTAGGCTTTAAATGATTCAGTGAAAAAGCCTTCCAGAAAGCCAGATTCTTGGAAGCATTGCTCCTGGCTCACTACAGTAGAGGGGTCAGGCAGAACACATTTCAAATCAGGCCTGTTAACCAATAACTGTTTTTCCACCTCCAGGTCTACTAAATGATTGCACTGGCTTAAAATTAACTACATTTAGTTTTCGTTCACCGAAGTGAGAAGTACAAGCCTGTAGGATGGGGGGAGAGGAGGAGTTGAAAAGTATCTGGGAAAGATTGTAAGAAAGCATCCTCCAGAGTGAAACCAGCTCTTGTTCTCTATACTCCGGGACACCTTCTCAGGCCCTGCATCACCACACACACATACACACCAATGCCTGCCTCCACCATCTACCCCCAGGGTCCACTGCTATCCTGGCCCCCTTCACAGGCATGGTGAGCACCCAGAAGTATGTCTCAGTGTGCTACCTGGGAGAGATGAGCAAACAGCACATGCAAAGCCCTGTGAGGCTGCAGTAGCCAGAGCATGGACAAGGCAGAGGGAACATATTATGAGACAACACCATGTGCATCAGGAGGAACTGTAGGACATTAAACAGTCACTCATAACAATTAATTAAGTCTAAAAACATAGTCACTAATGCTGATCCAAGCCAGAAAAATCACTTAGCTTTTTCTTTGTTGGGAAGCTGCAGAATATAAATTCATCAACAACTCAGAAAAGGGCTGGGGCAATGGGGACTTGCTGTGTGTGGCCCCTACAGTAAGGTACCAGCCTGATGACAGCCCATTATCAAACAAGGTAATGCAGGAGTATGAAAAGCTTCTTTCCCTGAAGAAAGCATATTTTACAGCATCTGGTATACCATGGAAACAGCAGCTCAAGTGGGCTGACTGCTGCACACCCAGAAGGCTTCTTTGTTTACATGGCTGGCGGTTGCCTCCCTACAGGGAATTTGCATTCTCCCCTTCTTTCTGAGTGTGTATCATCAGCTGCATCTGTGGGCAGAACCCCTCACAAGGCCAAATCCTGCTCTCAGGGATACAGTTGCAATCCCTATGGAAGGGAACAAGATTTGGGTCTGCATCAGCCAGAGCAAAGTCTGGTTATTGCCAACTGTCTATCTTGAGATATCGAACACTGAGGCTTCAGCTTGAGCAGCACATACGTGAAAGGGCTCTGTTGGCTCAAGTATCCACTTTCTTTTTTTTTAACAGATTCTTCCACTCAAAGATGGATCCTTCAGCAATTTACTCCTTCTTGCATATTCACCTTGCTAGTTTCTCACAGCAAGGAAAAAATCTGCAGCAGTGTCATCTTCACTCCTTGCTGAAAATGGGTGTAGGCACTAAGCCAAAGTTTTCAGAAAGAGGCAATAGTACTATGCATTGTGATTTTGGGGGCGTCTAACATGAGGCATATTCAACCTATTCTTATTTGTTGCTCAATACTTGCAGATCTCATGGCTGCAAAAGGGGACTTAAGTGACTTTAAGCTTAAGCTCAATCTTAAAGTGACCCAGACTGCACAGAAGATGCTTTGTAACATTGCAGCTTGCTGCAGCTGGAAAACGCATAATGTGGTTTGTGAAATTAGCTATAGACCTTAAGGGTCACTAGATAAAATGGTTTTATTAGGAGCGCAAAGCTGGGATCCAGCAGATGCATGCTCCTGACAGTAACTCAAAATTTGGACTCCAAAAATGTGACTTCCTGAATGCAGTGAGGGTAGCCCTCAAATTTTGTAGTGTACTGAAAGCCACAAAAGCTACTGAGATGTGTGGAGATGGATATTCTGTGCTCATCAAAATCCACTGCAAGTGGGAAACATTACCCCTTGGCTATCCTTGCATGGAAAGAGGCTTCTTTTCTTGCCCCTTTCTGAAAAGCATCACATATTACCTCATGTCGGTCACTTACCAAGACAGCCTGGATTCAAACCTGTGACACAGAAGCCAAAGACCACAACCCATCACTAGTCCTGTATATGCTCCTCTCTCACCACCCGACAGTCAGACATGATGTTCTGTTTCACCGTGATATTAATAACCACAGCATCCACAGAATCATTGTTGGATTGCACACCTTCTATCAAGAGATAAAAATCTATACAGTTATTTGTGGTACATAATGACAATGAATTACATTTATGGATCAGATTTTTAGTATTCAGTGGGCTTCACACGTCCTTTTTTTTCTTAGGCCACCTGGAAAAAAAGCAACTGCTAATAATCTAGTACCCAAATTGATTTCTTTTGTTTCTTTTTTAATAGAAGCTAACATTTAATTAAAGCAACCTGGTATCAGACTGCAGCCCACTTTGAAGGAATGACCCCAGACTGTACATCATCTCCAGTAATAATCCTAGTGAAAACACTAGGATGCCAGCAGACAAGAGGAGGAAAACAGCATGAACTTCTAACCAGCCTGATTCTGAGCCATGTACATAGTTTGTTTCCTTTGATCATTACCCTTAATGCTTGTCCTCTGTGTGTAATTTGGTTTAATTTATGTGTATGCCATTTCAGATTTTAAAAAACACATATAGCCCTTACAAATATATTAAATGGCAGACTTTCTACCCTTAATAGTTATTAAGAGAGGTTAGTGTTATGTAATTAAGTTAATCCTCATCTGTAAAAGCTAATTAACTGAACACTAATTGAATCTGCATATGAAAATTTGGACAATGTGTTCCCATTACACAATTAAAAAAAAATTACCTGAACTAAATATCAAACAAATAATAAATTTTTTCCTTCTACCTTTTCAGGTCTTTAATAAAAACTAAGCAGGCAGGTTTATTTATGTATGCTATACTAGCCTTTGCTGCCTGTAACAAGAAGCTGTCATATCACTCTTCAGAGAAACTGCTCAAGTCCTTGCCTGAAAGATGGTTGTTTCCCCTCTTGCATGAGCTCTCCCTTTCTCTCTACCCTCACCCCATGCCTTTCACTGCCTTCTTCTCCATTTGCTGCCCATGACCTGCCCTAGTCAGAGAGGGCAGAGGCTCTTGGGATCATGTTACAGAATCACAGAGTTATTGAGGCTGGAATAGACCTCCAAGATCATCAAGTCCAGCCTTTGACCCAACACCACAACATCAGCTAGACCATGTCACTAAGTGCTACATCCCATCTTTCCTTAAACACCTCCAGGGATGGCAACTCCACCACCTCCCTGGGCAATCCATTCCAGTGTCTAATCACCCTTTCCGTGAGGAAGTGCTTCCTAATATCCAACCTAAAGCACACAAAGTATCAGTTTGCATTGAGATATCACCTCAATGGATCATATCTCCCAAAAGGATTAGATGGCACAATACAATTCTGTCATGCCCATTCATCACCCCAAAGCTTAAATGCAGCCAGCTTAAAGCCACCTGGGCAGCTTTGGCAGGGCACTACCCTTTCACTCCCAAAGATCACTTGCCAGTGAAGTCTTAAGGAGAACACAGCCTCATGTCATCCACCTCTGCCTGGGTGTGCCTGCGTTACAAAAACAAGACTTTTTTTGGCTCTTCTCAGCCTTTTCTTGAGACATTTACTGTTTTAAATGGTCAGGTTTCCAAGAGGGAATTAAGAAAAGCACATCATCCTTTCTGGTATTTGCTGTCTCTCCCCATTAACCAGGTTAATGCCTGATTCTAATAGGCTGGTAACTGAAGAGTCGGCAGGAGGGAAGGGAAGCCAAGCAAGTAAAATCACAATTGCAAGCCTGACCTCAATAGCACGCAAGATTTCCCAGTGCATGGAACACGCACAGTCCTCAGATTTTCTCACAAACCCCACTAGATGTTTTTAACATTTAAGTTGCAAGCACCAGCACTGCAGAAGTGGCATGCATAGACAGAGCAGCTGCAGCCAGTTCAGAGTCCCTCAGTCACCAGTTCTGGCCCACCAGCAACAATTTGACAACCTGCTCCACAGCAAATACCTAAAGGAAAGAGGGCCAGAGGAATGGGAAGGGGGATACACGGTGTGTTATCTTTCTTTGGGAAGAGAACGTATTTTCTAGGCGCAGGAACAGTGGAAGATGTACACAGACTTCAGTAATGCATTTGGTCTGGTGGCAGGTAAACAGTCATCATGGTCAAAAGGATAAAGATCAGGGTGAAAATGAGAGATAGTTAACATGCAAGTGGTAGGGAAATGAGTATGGACTGAGTTGAAAGAAAAAGTACAGGCATGCATGGAGGAAATCCATAGATTTCTCAAGGGTCAGTCTTGGGACAAACCTTGTTCAATGCTTTGAGGACTAACTTTGGCACAAAAAGCAGATAGACTTTAGTAAATTGCACTCCTGGTTCTGGGTGGAAAGACAGATTCTTTCCTCTGCCGGGAGAGAGATTGAAATTGTCGCATAAGAACTGAATGACCTAAATAACCTGAACAACTGCAACAAAGGACAGTCTTTAGTTGAAAGCAAAACTTCATGTCCTTAGAGGGACTACGTTAACTCCAAGAATTTCTGCAGTAGTAGATTGTTTGAAAATAACAGAGAACGGAAAAACCTGAATGGACACATCAACCACGGGATAATGATGAACAACAAGTATGATGGAAATTACAAAGGTAGAATATCTGGGATATACTTTTTCTGGAATGTTGCATGCAAATCTGATAATCCACCTTCAAAAGGAATGAATTAAAAATGGAATGAGTGGAGAAAAGGGTTACAAGGATCCTCAGGGAATAGAAGGCCTGTCTTACAACTCATAATTAGGAGAGTTCATTTTAGCAAACCAAAGGTTCATTTTAGCAGGTCAAAGGGAGGAGATATGCTTGCTGTCTATAAATGTGCTGGGAGTAATCATCAGGGAGAGAAAAATATCTATTTAATATAAAGGCCTACATTACTAAAAGATCAAATAAGTATAAACTGGCCATGGATAAATGTTACTAGAAATTAGATGAAAGCTATTGACTATCAAAGTAGCAAGATTTTAGAATAGCCTCCCAGTCAGGATACTCGGGGCAAGAACCTCAAGGAGGGTTTTGAGGCACAGGAGATAATATGTGGGTACTTAGAAAAAATTGAATGTAGGATGAATAACCCAGCCCATCTACACCAGACCTTCAAGGTGACATAGCCACTTCCAGAATAAGAAAGTCTGTTCTTGTGGAAAAGATTTGCTGCACTTTCATATGTGCATGCTGCATTCACATTTCTATTCGATTCACCTTAACTTTCTAAAGCATTGTCATATAGATATGGCCTCATACATTAATTTGGTGTAGTGCAATGAGATTCTCGCTTTCTTCTTGTCTTTCTCTTTTCAATCTCATTTCACTTTACAAATTTCATTTCCAGAACATCTCTCAGATGGTAAATGTCCATCTGCCACAGGTATGGAGTTGGGAGTACACATGATGAAGCAATTTGCCAAATGCCACACAGGAAGAGCCAGAGAGAACTTGTAGGTTTCTCAGGTCTCCTTCTTGATATCTTACAAAACCATTCCTTCTCTACCACAGAAACACGGACAGTATATGAGATAGGAATATCAACAAATTTGATCTATTTCTGAGCTTTCAAACATATGACGTGCCTAAGGCTTTGGAGAAAGGCAAGAGGAAAACAACCCTACATACATGGTTAACTATGAAATGCTTTAAACAGAGGGAGGTTTCTTCCTCATGCAACTGTTAGCTAAAGATTCAATTACTCTTATCATAATATGCATAGCTACAAATGTAATTAGTCATAAAATTATCCAGACGCTCAAATTATTCCAGCTGCTGTATTTGACTCTCTGATTCTTGCCAGGATGAATTCTCCAGACTGATTACACTGGCTAAAACAATATTTCTTTTTATCTATTTGGAAGTTGCTTGCCATTAGCTGAGACCCTGTTTATATCTGCTGTAGAGCTATAATTGCAACCTTACTATTTTTATTAGGACTATTGTCTAGATAACACTTAAACCCGCTAGGCCCTTCTTTTACTTAATAGTAAATGTCACAGAATACACCTATTCAGGCTTCTAGGAACCTTTATCAAAAACAGAAAACTTGTCATCATAAAGACATCTACAAAGAGAAATACAATTTGTGCAATGTGTGTTCTTGAAAGGCTCCATATGAGGTCTCACCAACTTACTGCGATTTCTGATCCTGTGATAAACATATGTTAATAATAAATCAAGAAACTAGGAAAAAAGAGAAAGGAATTATGGATTTTTAATTTTATTTTTTTTAACTAGACTATGTAATTTCCACTAAATCTCTTCTAAATTGTCTTTTTTCCAAACTGAGTGTAATGGTCTCCTGCACAATCTCTTCTTGTACGTAATTCCACTGGATTACTAACCATCTTTGTTGCCTTTCTCAATATTATTACATCCTCAAATCGCAACAGCAAAACAAAGAATTACACTGCGCTCTATAGGAGGGAATTCATTGTGCAATAGAAGACCACTGCAACGTGTATTTTCACTGTGTGCTCAGTGTCTCTCAGATGGATTAGCATAACCATTCAGCACATCTTACCAATGCTGAATGAATTTTATTAGTTTCCTCTGCTGGCCTCCCTTAAGGGAAGCAAAGCAGTAATTGCATAATTTAAAGAAATTAAAACAACTTATTGTAGGACAGACAGACATGCTAGCTAAATAAAGGAAAATAAACATTTTGGGAGTATTCTGACAACACAGCACTGTTTTAGGAGGGCAACAAGTTGCCATTTAGAGAAAGGAAAGTCGCCTTCTTTCCCAAGAAAAGGACATGGGGACTTTTTTTTTTCCAAAGAGTTTCTCCACTTCTAAAGTGTCTGCATCCTCAGATTCATCAACAGCGGATTCCTTCATATTATGAAAATGACATTTTTAAGGATAAAAGATATTAACCAATCCCATTGTGCAACAGTCTCTTAAGTGCCATAGAGCACAAACAGACTTTGAAATAAGTACTGGAAAAATTACATGCCTACATGCAAATTCTGCATCTTCACCTACAAAATTAGGATGACAGTGCTTAAGCTTTCTTTTCTGATGCAAACTCTGGGTGATTTCATACTGCTTTTAATTGACCAGTGCCTAAGTGGATACTATTTAGACAGGCGGGCTTCAAGAAAACAGCTTTAGAAAGCAACATTACCCATTCAGTGGGTGATAATACCTTGTTCTTCTCAGAGACATTTCCCTTGTATAGTGCTAGGAGCCTCTACCATTATTTATGAACTGATTATGAAACCAATGCCACTTAATCATTTGTGACTACGAAGTTTGAAACTATGAAACATACATCTGATGAGAACTAAAGATTATTGCAAAATTCATCTGTGTTCAGCTCCCAAATTTTAATCTTTTATTGTGATGACACTAAGACACAAACCAGTGCCCAAATCAAAGCACTAGGTTGCACAGAGAGTACTCGATCAAGGGAAGAGACCTGTAAAGAGCATTACATGTAGCAGACATTAGTCATGCCACTTAATGCATTACTCAAAGATACTAGGACTATTTCTGTATTTTAACACAGTTGGACAAGCCCAGCTTCCTCTTGTCTAATTCCCACCTTGTATGGATGCAGACTCTCAAGCATTAAAGGAGAAAAATGTCCCTATAGACTGTACTGGCCTCTGATGCAGAACAGAGCATGCTGCTATCTGTATCAGGGACAGGCCAGGCACAGGCATGACATGTCCCTTTTTACTACCATCTATCACATGGCACCTCTGTAAAAGCCACAAGGTTAAGAGCAGACAAGTCATACAAAAGCCTTGAGGTGAGCCCATACATTCAGCAGGGCACAAGGGGGCACATGGCTGCTGACCTACAAGCATCTTCACCCTAGTCATGTGAGCAAACACTCAGTGTGCTTCATCCTGCTTCCAGACTGACGTTCCACCAGGTAGGACAGACCTACTCTCAACAACTATGGACAGAAATGCTGTCTCTCCTGTAGAGAACAGCATAGTTTTATCCCTTCAGTAGTAAGAAAAACTGTAGCCCCAAACAACCACATCACACCAGGCAGTAGACTCTTCACCTGTCTCAAAATAATTATTCCAACAAATTCTCCTTGTTTTCATAAGGTGAGTTACTCTTCATGTTTAGCCCCGAAGCTAAACACTATTTAAGGCTCAAGCCACCCATGCAGTAGCTGGTAAGATCCAACCATGGAAAACAGACACACTAGAAAGCCATATCAGGCTTTCCTGGAACAAGGGATTAGGAGGTGACAGACAGAAACATGCAGTGCCAACCTCAGCATGAGTAGGAGAGGATGGCAGAGAGCAGTAGGAGCTGAGATAGCACAAGGAAACTAAACAGGAGGCTGTAGTGGAATGAGAACTTGGGACAGCTCTAGGGAACTGCAAAACCAGTGGCCAACACCTAGGGCAAGCACAGGGGATGCCAAGCAGAAGCACAGTCACAGCTTCAGCTGTAATAATTTTTTAGACAGAAGAGATTGGTTTTGGAGGTAGGGACTGAATTGGCTTATGTCAGACATCCATTTCAGTTTCCAGATTGTCACTCAGGGCTGGATTCTGCAGTAGCATCAGAAAAAGCACCTTGTTGATCCATCTGGGCTTTTTTTTTTAAATGAATGATGCTGCACACCTGCAAATACCAGACATTTTCCAGAGGAACTGATGCATTTAGCTGCCCTTTCATAACTGCATTCATCTGCACCCAAAAAAGGAGAGAGGGGCTTGGCACCCTCATTCGGTAGAAGAGCTATACATAACTAGATGCTTTGGCACAAGGCACGAAGTCAAGAGCGACCACTGCTCCTCGCTTTCCCTGTGAATTAACTCCATTCCTAGGGGATTTGGCCCCTGGCAGAAAGTAAACACTGCCTGGGACAGAAAACAACTCTTCCATCACACCCTCCCCATAAAGCAACAACCTGGAGGGACTGTAGAGGAAAACAACAGCAGAGGACAACAGCACAATCAAGCTCCTTATGAAGACATCATCTCAAATGGAAAATTGTCAGCACTTGCACTGTGCTGCATTTCTTATGTATAGGGTACCAAAGCGCCACCACTTACAGAGTTGAGGGTCTGCATATTCCTGACTCCAAGATGATCACATATAGTAAACAGTAGTTACAAAGCAGGGGTTTTCTCCTGGGCGTCCCCAAAGAAAAAGGGACTCCTGGCTGGTATATGGTAAGAAATCAAATGTCAGGCTGTTTGAAGGACAAATTCTGTCCAGAAGTAAGAATCAAAATAATACGTTAAGAAGTGGTGCTGAAAGTTTAACCAGCCTGACATCAGCATTTGTCCTACAGGAAGAGGGCCAGAAGAGTGACCACTGGAGAACTTGGCATCCACTCATGCCCTGGGAAGTAAAGGCACATCCCACCATACCACTGGGGGCAGTATGGTGCACCCTACAAAAGCCATGGAGAAGCAGCCTGCTCTCTGCTGGCTGATTTCTAAACCCAGCCCTTGCACAACAGGTAAATCATGAAATAGCAACATGACCAGAAGGTGAATGGACTCCTGATCTACTGCCAGGTCCCTGAGGGCTTTCATAGAGACAGGACAGTTTAGGAGCTGATAAAATTTCAGGAATTAAAATGGGGTTTTTAAACCACTCTAAAAACTTGGCCTGTCCATCATATATTTGGGTCAACATCTCTTTTTAATTCAAGATCAAAATTACAGGGTTGATCCAGAAATAAAAATAAAAGCGAGACCCAGATGAAGAGTGTATATATCTATTCCTCTGACTTTCCTGCTAAAATGTCAAGCTAAAAGTGTTATATACACACACCCCTACTTATATGTAAGAATATATATATATATTTATTCGCAACAACCTCAGGTTATTTATATGACAATTCAGGGTGCACAAGAGAATCAGATCCTCCAAAATATAGGCAAATACTGCAGCTCCTGTGGAACAGTTCATTTCTAAAGGATGATAGATGAAATTCAATTAAAAGAACAGTTTTGAAGCACTGTCTTTAGAGCAGCATTCATCTCTCCTGCAAATGCTTAACACAGTAGCTGGACATTTAGTTATATGCCAAAATCTTTGTGCCTTGTAAAGAAAGATGCAGGAGAAGGAATGTTAACGGCCTCTTTTTACAGTAGCCAGTTGTCAAAGTAGGTGTGAGAAAACAAACCACACAGAAAACAATTGCCAATTTGAGGTCTTGACCATTTAAAAACGAATCCCAAAATAGTCTGCTAAATTGTTTCACCCAGAGCAAAATTACCCATGAATACATATGCATGCACACAAAAACAGCATCTCTTGACGCAGTGCTGATGGTGACTGCAGTCGAGGAAGAAGCGTTATTGCATTCCACATTGTGAAAAGACCACAACGCAGTAATTATTCTGAAAGGTTTTCACAAAGCACAATTATTAAGCTAACATTATCCCATTATTGTTTGTTGCTATGGAGATAATATGATCAATATATTTTCTGGATTGATTTTTTTAATACTACTAGCACATTGCACAATATAGCAGGATTTAACACAATGCATTAACTGATTTTAGTTTATGATTGGCAAAGTCTTGAGGCAATAGATTGCCATCCATCTCACGCCTATTATTCTATCAAGACACTTAATGTCAAAATCTCTGCTGCAAAAGCAACTTTTCCTTGTTGAAAATGAGAAAAAGGATAACAAATTTCTCCGAAGACAGGCAATCTTTTAAGCATGAATTTAACACTTAGCCCTTCTTTTCCTAAGCCAAACAAAAATTAGCAGACTGACTACAAAAGTAGTAGAAAAGCAAGTTGGGTTTGAACTCTCAACTTCAGATGCTTATTTATTCCAGTAGGGATGTTTTGAGGCATCATCCTACTCTATGTAATATAAACTTTTCCTGCAGCAACAGGAGGCTCTGAGAAGGTAGCAGTAATTGTGATGCCTCACCAGAGCCCACCAGATATGGACACAGTTCTCAGCCTTGCCACCACCTCTTTCTGCACAAACTTGGAGAAGGCTCTTGCTACCTGCTCCTGTGCCCAGCAAAGACAATGGGCGCTCGGCCACTGGTCTCAATGGGTGGTGAAGCGAAACTGTTACAGCCACAGGCCTCAGTTTCCTTGACCATAAAACTGCAAGAACACTTCCTTTCTTCTAGGTCTGCCTCTGCAGATGATGAGATTTTAGCAAATCAAGTGGCTGCTCCTGTGTTAGGACAGTGGTAACTGCACAAATCCAAGTCTCAGAACTTTGCAAGACTGTAATAATATTATAATATCATATCATATCATGCTTCAATTCTGACACTGTTGTTTCAGCCCATTACCTCTCCTAGGAAGAGATGGGCTTGTCATTGTGCAAGGTCTCGAAGTCTTTTAACATTGTTTGCCATAATTGTCCATATAATTATTTTAATAGGTTTTTCCCTCCTATATGGCCATCCTGTGGTAAATTGCCTTTGCCTCCGTCCCAGAGGTGACCATATTTTGTCAGCATGGTTTATGCTCAGGCCAAAATTTACAAGTGCAGCATGCTAGACTTTGAAAAACTAAATAAAAGGAGTTATAGCAACATTTGAAAGCAACAGCGCCAGTTAGTTCCTGTTAGAATCATATGGCTACACGTTTAGGTGCCACCGTGTGGCTTTAGCTGCCTTGGGATAAACACCAGTATACAAGTATTTTGGCCATGGAGTGTACAACTGCTTGCATAAAATGTGAAATTATTAATCATAGCAATCACAGTAATTTCACCTTCTCCTTTCCCTAAAGGCACCAGATTGGGTGGTCTTGTCTTTCTACGTGAAGTGGGCTGGGGCCCAGTAATGGAACTTTTGGACTGTCTGGAGGGGATCCATCAGAAATGATCATTCACAGATTAAATATGTTGCCTATGCAACACATCTGGCTCTTCCAGCCCAGGGGATAAGTAAAAGAATGTACACTAACAACCACCCCCTGTAACATTGCTGTGCTGACACCAACCCAAGCAGAGCTAGGGCTGTTTTATAAGCCATCTCTGCCCTCCTTGCTCTGAGTGGCATGGATCGTTCTCTTCCATCACATTTCTCACTGGTGCTACTTTTATCAAAATGGTTCTGAGTTGCTATGTAGGCGTGTGCCACCATGTCTAAGATAAGCACATATGTATGGTTGCTTGCCTTCCCACCTTGTTTGGTTTTTAATGTTATTTTAGAGTGGATTTTTCTGGTGGACAGGGCTTAGGTGAGTTGGTAGGATACTCATGCAAAAAGGCTACTGTCACATGTGCAGCCTTAAAGGACACCATCTGCTAGTTCATCGGCACAGTAAAGCAGAGCTTAACACGTCATTGTTTCAAATATGAAGAAAAACTTAATTTGTTTCAAACCACTGCCTGCATGCTGTCCACCACAATGCCTTATCATGCAACAGCTCAGAAATTCTGCAAAAATAAAAACTCATTTACCTGCGGTCAGTCAGGGGATATCAATTTTGGTAACAAGGATGATACAATTACATTCCTAAGCAATTGATCTCAATAACAGACAGACAGCACCTCTGCTAAATTGGCTGCAGGCCTGATTTTACCTCTCTCATTCATACTGAGTAGAGCCTACCAGTGAGACACCATTTCCGTGCTAGAGGACTAAGATACTACTTAGCAAAAGTAAAGTAAACAGTGTCCTGCTGCAAAGGTTGAAGATAATTATGCTTTGCTTAGTTACATTCTGTAATTGCTGTGTACCTTTTTCTAGCCAAAGGTTACTTTTTTTTTTATTAATCAAATCATTAGTCCACAGCACAGAGATTGAACTTTGCTGCTGGAGGTTGAGCTCACACATAGCAGAGAGTCACGAAGTGGCAAGAGGCATAGAGACACCTGTGAAAGGGGAATCCTGTCCCTGCCCAGCAAGACTTCTCCTAGAGCTCAGCTTTGCCAGCTCAGCTGTCCCTGGCTGGTACACTGACCCTTGCCACTACAAGAAGATACTTAGGTCCTACAGCCTCACCTTCCTGACTTTTCCTCACATATACAACCCAGCCTTAGCGGGAACAGAGGAAGGACAACCCCTACATAGGTCACACCATGGTGCAAAAGGCTCTCACAAACCTCCTTCTCTACTCCCACCACAGCTGAATATAATTTAACCTGAAGCACTTTGCCCATAATTAGGCGAAAAGGTAGATTTAAGATGGGAGGTTGGAGGGTAAGCCGGTACCACGTGTTGCAGAGCTGCCTTTGCTGGCTCTGCAGCAGTGCTGTGTGCCGGGAGATGGGAGCTGTTCAAATGTTTTGACAGAACATGCCGATTCCTCGGGAATGTTTTTATTCTAGTCAATGTGCCAGTTCTGCACAGATTTCCAGTGGAAAGCAGGCAGACAGTCTGGATCTGCTGAAATAATACAACTTCACCCAGAAAGAATAAAAAGTTGCATTTTAAGACTATTCTTACTTGATCCGTGATTGTATTTGTTTTAGTCAGTTTGTTGGATTGTTTTCAATGTTACCTGGAAAGTCCATTTTCTAGCAGACTCTACAGACAGGCCACAATGCACCAAAATACTGTAGAAAATTCAAGTCAAGTAAAAGACCTCAGAGGACTTTGGAGATATAGGTTTTTAAGTAAGCAGTGCACAAAGATAAACAGGGAAACCCCAAAAAACTTTATGTTAAATTAATGATGTTCCAACTAGAGCTGCTTAGTCTGCTTCTGCAAGAACCCAAACACCTCCATTTTTGCATTTGCGGTTGTCTTTCAAAGGCTTTCTTTTTCTCTTTTGCCTTAGGGAGTTATTTATAGGGCTATTATAATTTGAGGTCTGGTCTTCTCATGGCAGGTCCTCCATCCAGGAAATGAAATAGCATTAGAAAATGAAATCCCACGTTTATGAGGTCTTTGAGATGGCTCCCTGGGGCACTGAGGGAAAAAAAGGTAGTGAAAAATATAAACACAAATATAACTACAAGATACTTGCATGGTCCCTAATTCTATCTGTCATGAACCATATGAGACTCTTTATTAAAACAGAGACCCTTGATATAAGGTCACCAACGTAAGCTTTTTTTCCCCAAAGCTCTCCCATTTCACCCTTGTGTGTGATCAAACACCTTTTCCACCCCATCTTGGGTGCAAGGTCCAAGGCTGTCCTCAGGTGTGGAACACAAAAAGGGGTAACTCCAACATCACCCTTCCTCCAGCTGCCTTGCTACGTGGTTTTCACAACACATTGTATGTTGAATATATTAAATGATAAAGGTAGATTTGTTCATCCGTTTGCAATGCAAGCTGTAACCTTTGCAAAAATCATATATCAATCATGCATTTCTTGTTCATACCTCTTTGTATTTCTTTTCTAGGCTACCATCTAAAGCCACAAATTGCCTTTCCTCTCAATGTATAAACATAAAAGCAAATAGAGGCAAATCAATGAAGATTTTGGGGTTCCCTATCCCCTTTTCCTGTGTCCAAAGGGACACTTCCCTCCAAACCAAGCTCTTGTAACATATCTTTTTCCCTTTTCTTGAGTGGAACATAATCAACATGTTTAAAGTCCCACTCAGCTTCCCAAAGAATACTTAAACTCCTTAACTCATCATCACATGTGACTTCTTAGGACTCCTATAACCCAGCTTTCATTAATCCTACCTAAACAACCTCTGGCATCATACTACCTATGAAAAGTTAACAACTTTGCATATGCCCAGAGTTGAAAAGAACCAATTAGATATAATTCACAGAAACTACAGAAGGTCATAAAGTAGTAAAGACTGATTTGCAATTAGTTTAATGGGGTTTCTTCATAGTTTGTTATGAAAATATGTATTAGGGAGCATTTTTAAACATATATATATATATATAGGTTTCAATTTATTTTTGTCTTGTTTGTAATTTTATTTTTTCTTGTCGCCAGGTGAAATAAAAATCACTAATATTCAGTGAGAGGATTGTTTTTTCTACCTATATATTTAAAGTTGCACCTGTGCAACCATCCAAGGAACATTTCACTTTTCCCTCTGCCTTAATAGAAATCATCTAAAATTCATGGAATACTTAAAAATTACAAAATGGAAACAGGAAAAAAGGTTAATAACAAAGAAACAAAATTAAAAGTTAAGAAGTACAAAACAACGCAAGATTGTACAATCCGTTTCACTGCATTGGATAGTGAAAACAGAAATAAAAACAGCTATTTGAAATACATGTTTTTAAATCACACAGGTTTATTTAAACTTCCTGTTGAAAAACTTTTTAAAATTCTTTTTTCTTTTCTTTAAAACAAAACAAAAAACCAAACCAACAAAAACAACCAACCAACCAACCACAAAAAACCCCAGTCAGTTTTCAGACAAACTTGATCAGAATCCAATTCTCATTGATTCTGGTTTTACATTATCATCTACACTTAGACATGTGTGGAAGCCTCTGAGGATGTTGAGAATTAGATTAACTTTTGATCTTTATACGTCTCCAACAAGACTGGTCCTTTCTTACACTTCCATGTCTTTCTAGGCAACTTGCATTTCTGGGTCTAATAGCATAAATATTTAATCAAAAAAGAGCACTCCAGAAAATAATGTTTCACTTATTTCTGACAAATTAAGAGAAGTCCAAGCACGCAATGGCTGCTTGGCGTCCGTCCCATGTCTGCAGCTGCTGAAGTCCTCACAGCCCTGCCCCAGTGCCAATCCTGCAAAACCACTGTGCCCTTCCCAGCACTGCATCCATTTGACTACAGGCCACGACTAAGACCCAGTTTCACACTCAGTCCCTCTTAGAGAAAGTTATGCTTAATCTCTATATCCTGCCTGGGAAGGAGAAAAAGGGGGAAGAACCCAGAGGATCATGAGTCTTACATCCACATAAAGGTATCCAGATAAAGGAAGTAATGTCACCCAAGGCATACCATAGGCAGCCAGAAGACAGCACACAATGAATACCAGGGATTTAATGGCACATGTTTGAACAGGTAGTTCTCCAAAGACTTAGTCATTTTAATACAAAGCCTCACAGAAACCAAGCCCAGCTAGCTGCAGCAGATCAGACCCACAGCAGCTGTACCTTCCTATTCTCAGAAAGGGCAGGAGACATATCTTGCTTGCTACCCTTTCAGGATGACTTGCTGTACAGAAGGCCAGCTTCTTTGAAGTGATGTGTCATACTGTAAACAGTTCTAGTGGAGTTCGGGTTAACAGCACTTGTAAGAAAACCCTAATGAAAATAAATTGTTATGTATTTACCCATATGCTGAGGAGCATATGGCTAATGCGTTTAGACACTGCTAATGAAGTTAAGACTCAGTTAAATTTGTTGGCTCATGGATAACAACCGTTCTCAACGACCACATCTGAGACAGCTATAATTTTAGCATTAGAACTGATACCTGCCCATTATTATATGTACTGATCCTACAGACATGGAAGAACTGGTTTTCTGAAATGGATTTATCCACATCACGATAAGAAGGTGAGCAGTATGATACCACTAAACTCCAGATTCACAGGTAACATGAGCAAGTTACAAATTCATTTAAAACAGACTGTTCCTATTCATTGCAGCCCTGAGTCAATTGCTTTCTTTTTTAATTTCCAGGACTGAAAGATTTTACTTAGTCCAAACCCATTCTCTCCAGGCCAGTGCCACACTGATGTGACTACAGCCAAAACTGAACAGATCACCCTCAAGAAATATTCCCGCTTTTTCAAGTCCATATGTAGAAGCCCACTAAGTTTACTACAATAGCTACAGGAGTTGTCCTATTCAATCATATCACTATTCTGCTGCTCTTCAAGGTGAGGGTCCCTACATGTTTTGGGAATCCTACTCCTTGTGCATGGCCTCAGGTATCCTGGAGTCTAGTAAATTCCAGATTAAGTGATTACACTGGGTCTATGTGGTACTACCACTGCAACTATACATTGTCTTCATTCTCTTAACCCAACTACGGTGTGGCATGGCTGTTTTGTGTTCACTGTTGCTACATGTCATGCCAGAGCTGGCTTTAATTTAGCAGTACACACTGCTTAAAGAACAGGCTACATAGCAAATTCCTGAAGGTTGTGTGATGAATGTGCAAATATACTCTCCAAAATACACAATACAGCAAACTTCTCCTACACCACGCTTGTGAGCATCATTTTAATGATGCAGACCTCCCCTATGATGGCTCATGGAGAGTAATTTGTAAGTTGCCACTAAAAACCCATCAAAGAGCAATGGTTTTGGTCAAGGATGGAATGGAACAGCAGAGAAGTGTCCTTCAGTGCTGTTATCATGGAGACCCTTCTTACTCAGACACTTCCATTTATAGACCAGAGCTCAGGCCTGGCATTAATTCACAGCACCACTTGCTCCGTGATTGTTGCCAAATCATTTAATCTCCCTCCAGCCTTCAAGTGTCCCAGTCCATTAATGGCAGCAGTAATACCAGCCTCCCGAAATCTACCAGAGAAAGTCCTCAGAGAAGATGCTCAAAGTGTCTCACCATAACCTGATGAAAAAGAAGACCTACCTATTCCAGAACACTATCTATGCCATTTTGCAGGTGGGTAAAAAGAGGCCCGAGGTGAAGCAAAAGACATTTGCTTACTCTGAAAACAAGAAATCTTTATCCCAGTCAGTCTTGCACAAAATCACATTGGGAATCTGGGGAAATCCAGGAGCATGATCAAGAGTCTCTATCTTCACTCACGGTGTTGCCACAGAGAACATCCTCCCCTTACCACTCAACAGATAGCGATTGCCTCAGCCATTGCCTCTTCACCTCATGCAGTGTTTAATAAAGGAAGCATAAAGTATGCCAAAAGGAAGTACCAAAACATCGCTTAAAGAATACCAAAACCATGACGTTGCCATCAACAAAGTCAGTATCTCCTTCTAGGGGTAACTGCTACAGGAAACACTTGCACAGCAGAGAGATGTGGGAGCTGCTCTAGACAGAAGCCACACAGTCAACATGCCATTTACAAAAGGGATCTGTTTCCTCTCTCCGAGGAAAAATATAGTCCAAAAGAGCAAAAGCATCTGTCATGACCACTACCACCTTCACCGCTTGTGTCACTACAATTCATCAGCAAAGCAGCAATGAATTACCCTGCTTTTCTGTCACGTAAAACCTGCCAGTTGCCTTGTGTATCCAGCTTCCACAAATGTTATTTAAGTTGACATCACATTCAGGGGTACCTTGCAAACATAGCTATCAGACACATAGAGTGCAAAAAATCTGAGGACATCCTGCCTCTACAGAAGGGTTTTTGAGGTGTACACACTGCTCCTCCAAAGGCAGGCTTACCCTGCTGAGACCTCACAAAAGCCCAGGGAGAAGCTGGGCTGAGCCACAGCACAGCTCCACCCAATGCTCTTCCGAGAAACTGGAGGTCCAGCTTTTGCTGAAGGGTGCAAATAATATTTAGTTAAGTGGGAGGCAGCTAATTGCAATGTTTAGATTTCCTGCATTAGGTTCCCACAAACAGATGCTGCACTGACTTTGTCAGAGCATCTGACAACACTAACACCTGATCAAAGGAGGTAGTACAGAGTATCAGCTGAAACTAGGAAAATACATGTATTTGAAGGGGGGAGAGACTGGCTTCACAGACGTATGAATATACACATAAAAACATGTCTAACCCCAGGTTTTCTGTCATGTTGCAGACTGTGAAATGGCTAGGTTTAGATCTGCACCACATGTATTCATATCACATGAAACGCATGCATGCACAGGCCTCCTGATCAGGAGGGGTTTCCTAGGATGTTAGAGAAGGCCTGAGGCACCCCAAGAGGTCTCTTTGGGCAGTCAGCAGCCCACAGCGGGTGCACAAAACAACTAGGGGAGGTAAACCCAGGTTGGTTGGTTACATCACAGCCATCATTTCTGGTTCCACACAGATAGCTATCAAGTTGCAGAACTCACACTTCCTATCCCATTCCTCTCTTGTTTATCTGCGTGAAGCAACAAAAACAAAAACATATGCAGGCTTTCACTGTCAATGTAAGCCATATTATTCTTGTAATTAAATCCAGGTCCACAGCCTATCTGAGAGCCCCTCTTCTCCCTTCCCCCTTTCCCCCCCCGCTTCGCTCCCCTCACCATTTGCCTCTCTCTAGCCTTGTTTGGGTTTACGTGCTGTGTCATTAAATTCCAGAACACTAAATGCTGCATCCTCTCTCTCTAAGCACTGACACACTGCTTTCTAGGCTGAAAATTAGACATGGGGTAATTTCATTCCTGCAAGGACTCTGCCTTTTATTTTTCTTTACGTCCGACTCAAAGGATGTTTTTGGCAGATGCGTAGTGGAAAAAGATCATGTTTGCTCCCTGCTTCCTCCCTGCACTCCCTCCTTCTCCATTCCCACCCATCAGCCATGAAACGACACAGCCCAACCAGAGCCCAAACTGAAAGGAAGACAAAGCACCCACACAGCCCCCACTTCCATTCAGCAGAAATGGGCCGTGCTGGGGTAGCCCAGGATCTACAAGTAGGCCAGACAGAAATAAACAGAGTAAACAAAGAGTATCCTGTCCAAGCAGAGAGGGACTAAAGAGAGTGATGCCTTTCATTAAAATGCAAGGCAGGGATACAAGCACACAGCCACTCAAAAGCATCACTGGAGCTTGCTAGGAGTAATAGGAGGAAAACAACACATGATCATGCCATTATAAGGACCCAAAGCACATCACCCAGCTATATGCAGGGCACAACTGCATACTCCACCTACGAAGGACCAAAACAAGGCAGCAAACCACACACCTACCACCTACCACCCAAAACGCCAGAATCGCCAGCCCCAAGGCTGCAGCAGCACAGGGCTACTCTCCGGAAGGCTGAGTAGGGAGCAGTCCACACAGGTACAGTACCAGGCGACCAGAGCCGTGCAGATGTCAGAGCCAATGATATTTAAAAGTAGCGTAGCTGCCTTTTTAGAAAAGGGATGGGAAAGGGGGAGAAAAGCACAGCACAGCCATAGCAACAGGTCAAGTGTCTGCTGCGATTCTTGGGAAGGAAGGGTAATGTGGTGCGTGTGCCTTCTCGGTTTTCAGAGCATCTGTCACACAATAAAATCATTAGCCTGGGAATTAATAGGAGAATTTTGTTTGGTTTTTCTGCAACCTGCTGCTCCAAAGCCCATGCAGATGCACATGTGAAAGTCCGTGCTGCTTATACACTTGTGTCTCTCATTATGCGGCTATCACAAACAAACCTCATGCTTTTCCACAGACTGGTAGGAAAAATGCAGTATATGGAGGGGGGGAGGAAACAGGAGTTTCTAGCAAAACAGTGGCCTGTCTGCTGCAACTCTGCTCGCTTATTGGGAAAATGGAACATGCTGCTTTTTTTAAACAGCCTAATCATATTTACTATTACATCAGACTTACCACCGCAAATTATTCTCATGCAATGGAAGAATTTTTAATCTAATATCTTGGACTCAGGATAATTTCCCAGCTGCAGAACTGCAATAATTTCCTATCTTCTCATTTTTGAGATAAGATGATTAACTTGGATATGTTTTAGTTTCAGGGTGTTATTATCTCCCTTTATTGTACTTGAGAGAGAATGGGTGACTTACAGTAAAATAACTTTGTTTTCCCCAAGTCAGCTCTTAAAGTCTACTTCTCTGTGATGGAAATAGGTCTTTCCTGTTGAATATCCCTTAGCCCCTTAACTTTTAGCATTTCCTCTTCCTCTCTCAACAACACTATATTAAGAGCAACTCTTATTTTACTCAAAGAAAACACACTGTTCGAGAAGCCCCTGAAATAACTCTTTCAAAAACTTCTCATGGAAGAAACATTTTCTTGTTTAAAATACATTTGAAAGTTTATTAAAAACCCCCACAACCCAGCACTATGGGTCAAATCCCGCTTGCATTTTTCATTTGTTTTCAGGCACACTAACAGAAAAATAATAGCAAAAAGAGAGAGATGGCTCAATGCTCTGTTCACATACACAGTGGAGCAAAGGAGGAACCTTCATTCACTTCAGTAGAACTGATTTGTACACAAATAAGGGAGAAGGAAAGCAAATTCTTGAATTTATGCCATTACAAATTGAAAAATACTGCTTACTCCCACAATTTTGTTGAGAGCTTTTGATATTTAATGTTTTTGCTTAAATCCTCAGGTCCTAGATTTACTTGATTATGTCAAAAGGACTCCTCCTCCTCCTCTACTTTCTTCTCCTTAAGTTTCTAGTAATTATATTCTAGGAGGAAGGCCTGAAACCATGAAAAGAAGACACTTTCTGGACTGGAGGGTTGTATATGTTGAAGTGTTTTGATTTCCCTTTCTCTTCTAGATCTCACTGTTGTGCAGGGCTTTTCACCTTGTGTTGATTTGCAGACCAAAGTTGACACTCTTAACATACGAAGTACACATACACACACATTCCCATACAGCACAGACCAGTTTCTTCCACCTAGTCATCATTTATGAATTCCTCTGAAATAAGTGTTCATGGGTTGAAAACCGCTAGTCTGATGATTTAGTGGGAGTGTGACTTGAGCAGTTTCCTTGCATGACATTGGAAATACCAAGAAGGGGCTGGCCTATTTAAAAGGGAGACTCTCTAAAAAGTCAGTTCAGTGAAAAGACATAGGTGCATAAACATGCAAGTGTATTAACTTCTTAACATTATAGATGCAGCAACAGAACACATCAACATTTTACTACTTTCCATAAAATATTAAGAAGTAACTCCCAGCCCTCAACAAACTGCTGCTTGTACACAGCTCTGCCCTTTGCAGCTAAGCCCCTAAAACCATCCCCATTCCCACAAAGGTGATGGGCAACCTCTGCTTCTTCCCTGCTGGGGAAGGGAAAGTGGAAGCCATCCTCTAGTGACTGGAGTGGGAGCACTTGTGTTCCTGAAAATGCTCTCATAGAGAACAGCCTGCAGTACAAAAGCAGCCCTGCTATTACCAGTGTGTTGCTATGGGCGCTATTGGCCATGGGCAGATCCAAAAAACATGGCAAAACAAATGAGGGAAGAAAGATAAATTACAAAGAGCCTGGACTCATCCCTGCCTGCTCTGACCAGCAGCAATAGGTCCGTAGGGAAGATGGATGACAACATGTCATAGTGCTGGACATACAGCCTGATGGGGCTTTTGTTTTCACATCACTCGAATCTGTTTCAAAACCCTGTCTGGAATTATTACTTCTTGGTAGTCTAAGATTAAATTACAGGTAGCTGAGAATTATTTTTTCTTCCTAAAATTTAGTAGAATCAAGTTTATCTTTTCTTCATTAGCCTCCTTCAAGTGAAATGAATGAATGCAATTCTGGTAATGAAATTTGCCTAATGTCACAGACAACCATTCACAAAAAATTTCTACTTGTACACTGCTATAGGACAAGCCTATCTACAACATATCAAAATAACTTAGTCTCTAGGCACCTTTTCGTACAACAAAGTGTTTGTAGGTGATCAAATGGATTTTGTCACCAAAGAGCTACAGAACAAGTAGCTTCATGCCATCCAGCTGAACTGAAACCAGAAGAATGAGGGTGAACTGGTCTGTATTCCACATCACCACCAACCCCTGTATGTTAAAGTCACCCTATCAATTCCAGTTCAAATTAATCAAGAGTGGATCAAATCTACCTTTTATGCTACTTTCTAAATGAAATCAGATGTACATGTAAAACCGGTATTTAGATGGGTTTTACCTAATAATGAGTCAGATATTGACAGAACAATCACCATGAAGACCAAGGTAAGAGGCACTATATTCTCATTAATAATTCAAATCTCAGCATGGATATTGATAACCGTGCACTTGAAAGGGGAAATTGGGCAGCAGCTGGAGTTAGCCCAGATTCCCTGAAAAGTTGTTGGACTGCAACTGAGACACACTAAGGATAATTCACTGTAAGATCAACCAAAGAAATGGCAGCTCCTCATTGTTAAGAGATCTTAGACCTGCACATGCATTACTGAAATTGAGCAAGGAACGAAACCACGGCATTAGCAGACTAATGAAAGAGGATGGGTGAGAAAAATAAGGGAACAAAATCTGGAAGCAGAATTCCGATACTTCCTCTTCCTCCCTCATCCCAGTCCCAATATCTGGGCCACAGAGCGATAGTGTTCAATGGTACCGAATTCCAGTTACTGCTTCAGAGCAAGTGACGTTACAAGCTTTACAATATATGTGTACAATCAGCAAAAGCACACGCAAACACAAAGATCGTAAGAGCCAAAAGCACTCAGAACAAACCAGTTGAGGCTAGTTAGCATAATCTTCTCTATTCACATAACTAAGTTTGTTTCACTGGGGGCATGAACTTTCTTGGAAAAGCTCAAGTAATTAACTGCAGGAGCTTACGTATTTTCTTTCCCTCAGGTTTATTTTACCCTGAAATTAGAGCTGCTTGCACACAACTGCTTCTACCAATTCACTCAAAAAGCTGAGTTTTGCTTGTTCTTTCCAGAGGGAGATGCTTGAAGAGATGGTACTGTTGAAGTGTAGGATTCCTGTCAATTCCTCCTACCTCCTATTCACTCTTTCCACCACTTTGGATAGATATAAAAACAACTATATCTTACCTCACGGAAAAAGAGCAAATTTCCAATGAAAGGAAAAGGCGGAGGATGTCGGATCCCTACTTTGCTTAGTTTGGAGAATGGAGATGTGGAGTACCTGGAAAAAATAAAGTAATAAATTAATTTTGGATCTTGTCTTGGTAGGACTTGCCATAATAATTTGTTCAAATGACTTCACCGGATTCCAAGAGGGAGAAGATGCTTTCTGTGTTGGCCAAACAGAACTGCCAATGTGGTGACATTGCTCAGCAGCTCCTCAGGTCACAGAAATAAACACAATACACTGGTGCTTCAGAGGGGGCAAAAGAACGAAGGGACTCAAACACAGGCCTGCAAGATGAGCAGTGGAAATAGAGAGCTGCTCCTTTTCCCACACAGGGTCCTGTAAGTCAGAAGTGACTCTCAAAAGCTACGTGAGGTTACAAGTGAGATCAAAACAGGCATCCAGGGTTTGACTAATGTGGCACAGCTGGGACAGAAACAAGACAGTTCTTCAGACTTTTTTTTTTTTCTGTCACTGATACCTGTACAGATCACAGAACAAGAATTCAAACTAGTCTCAGTTGTGCATGAGCCAAGACACTGTCAGTACGCTCAAGTCAGACCTAGTATTTGGGCCAGATATGCTGATTAAGTGATTTTACAACTGCCAGTCAGCAAATTAAACAAATATTTAAAACAAAACAAACAAACAAAAAACCCAAATGCACAAACCTGAAAGAGCAGGAGCTAACAGCAGCAGCTTTGATTAGCCAAAGACACAATAATACTAAATACTATAATGCTGAGCACTGTAGCCAGGAGGACCATGGCAAAAGATCTTTAAGATTACTACAGGCTATATTAAGACCTTAAGTCAGAGCAATAGCATAGTTTTAAAGCTCTCCCCTTTCATGGTGATTCTGTGTCTAGGGCAGTTTTGGCATGAGCAGCCACACTTTTTGAGAAGGAACTGAACCTAAAGCTCAGCTCCAATCCTTCACCTTTTAGCAGGGCAGGTCTGAACTAATAAGCAGTCCTTCAGCTTTGAACCCCTAGTGCAATGAGACTGTTTAGTCCTCGGGAGGAAATTAAATGTAGCTCAGAATAGAAACTTGAACTGCATATAGTGTAGGGGTTGTGATATCAACTGCTTTAGTCTATCAAGTCTGCAAGTCATCTGAATGACACAACAGAGAGACAGAAGCAGTGCCCTCAGATCCTGGTGGGCTGACTCCCTCTTAATTCTAGCATACAGCTGCACTGAGTCAATACTATGCTAACCCATTGCTGTGACATGGACCTCTCCTCCTTCAGGTTCAATAATTGACACAAGCATCGTTTGAAAAACCTTACAAGGTGCAGGCAGGAATATTCCATTTTAACCCAGTGAGCAAGCAGCACATTGGGTCAGGAAAGAGATGGGGGAGAAAAGAAGAGCTGGTGTCAGAAAGCAGTCCTTTCCTCCAGTGGGGGGGAAAGGAGAGAACGGTGTTGTGATATGAAATACGTAAAATCAAAAGAATTAAATCTCACATGACCAGCAAAGCAGAATGCGATTTAAGTATTGAGTTAGTAGCTTTTTGTACTTCCATTTCTGGAGATTTCCTGCAGCACAGTACTTCTTCTCTTAATAGGTTTCCTTTTGTGAAGATATTTTACAGAAATCATAATCAGAAGATAGAGATTTGATAATTTTTAAATAGCAACAATGGGGTTTTTTTATGGGGCAGTACAAACCTGGACAAACAAACCCTCTCAGTAGAAATGATGAGTCTTCAATCTATGCAAGGGCACTATTTCAGGATGACAGGGTATCATGGAGTAAAGACACAGAAGTCGACATTTATTAGACATTTAATACATATTATTGACTTTTTGGCTACTTAACTGCTTTAAAAAATATGAGTTTTTCCTTATTGAAACAGCTAATACTCTTGGGGAAAAAAATATTTTCACTTCAGAATGACAAACAACCTACACGATACATTTTCTTCCCCAAAGAGATTATTTTTTGCTGTTGTTTGAAATCTTCCTAAAGTGTCTTTGTGTCATAGCAGAGTCCTCATCTTCAGTATGTAAACAATGGAAAAGATGAAAATCTCTCTCAATGGAAACCCGTCAGTTCTGTGGCATTTCATCTTGAATGTTTTCAATGTAAAATACATGGCAGATCACAAAACACCAGGCTGGGCTACAGCTAACTGCATCCTGGACACTCTGTAGACTCCTGGTCTTCACGTACTGCAAAGTGAAAAGTGACTGCAACAGAGCTGTACACTACACAAAGTAAATGATGTGATCACCGAACACTTGAAAAGGAACAAACGTAATGAGTACAGTGCACCCAGTTTCACAAGGCAAGAAACACACAGATTCTGAAGACTATTTACGCTTCGATGAGCGGTTCATCTTTGTCAGCTTCTGAACACTACTGGCAGCTCCACACAGCTGAAGATTTGCCTTCCTTTTCCTCTCCTAACGTGGTTTTCTCTGATGCTTTTTATTCAGTTATATTTGAAGTAGGTTTTCAAAAGGTAGGGAAACATGGTTTACAATGAGATGGGAAACAGAAGCACTGTAGTCAAGATACACACTGAAATATAACAATGAAAGAGTAGGGCCAACAGGAAAAAAGAGAAATATCACCAATAAACACATCTAGCTCTACCCTATGATTTCACAATATTTCTGGTATCGCTGAAATATCTGCAGTTTTACAGAAAAGAAAAGAGCATGTAAATGCCTAAATACTGATGGTGCTGTATACATAAAAGAAGGAAGATCTAATGCTGCAAGGGTAGCTTTGACTGACCATTTCTAATGTCATAGCTTCCTTTCTGCAACCTTAAATATTAAGTGCTTTCTCCCCCCTGGAATATTTCAGCTCATTCCCACCTCTGGGTGGGGAAGAGAGAGAGAAGGAGTGACTTGGGAGCTTCTTAAAAAAAAGAAAAGGCAAAAGCAAAAAGCAAAAAGCAAAAAGCAAAAAGGGAAGAGAAAAGAAAAAGAGAAATTGTCGTGTATAATACACAATGAACACCAGCAACACATGAATCTGACAGCTTCATGGCACAAACCTTTGCCTTTTCATCCAGAAGCAATTGATAACTTGAACAGGCTAATTGATGTGATTCAGCTACTCAGCACACCCGTGACGCGCACTTGGCCGGTAACTCACAGAGCTGTATGGAAAGTACACGGGGAAAATGGTGGCCGGGTTTTGACACTGGGAAGGGGAGGTGAGGTAGATGCTGGAAGAGCACAAACAGGCAGGGTTGCCTTGTAGGCAGGCACAGGACATTCATCTGGAGAAGCTATACAGCTAAATGAAACAGTTCTGAGCCTGCCTTATCACCAGCAGGAAGTCTTACTTCTCGGTCTGCCACTTAACACACTTTTGTGTTAATTTATCACAAAAATTAATCTGGTATCAGGCAACCTCCTTCTGTTGCTGTGGGTGCACACTAAGGTAGAAGACCAGCCAATGGACTAGAAGAGCTAAGTCTAATGTAAAATCTAGAAATAGAAGAAATACTGAGAGGTAATCAAGATGACCACAGATATGGAACATCATCTGTATAAGGAATAAGCAAACAGACTATAATCTTAATCCTGGAAAAGGAAGCAACTGATGCAGGATATGACAAATATATTTAAGATCCTTCATGTCTTAGAAAATAAATAAAGAACTATTACCTGCAATTAAAAAAAAATAAACACACAAATAAATATTAAGGTAGCAGGTTTAAAAAGGAAGCATTTTTCCAAGTAATTTATATACTAACTGTGGAACCCCTTGCCATGGGATGCTGTCTATTCCAGAATCTTAGAAAGCTTCAGAAATGATTAGATAAATTAATGAAAGGGAAAAAAAAAAAAATGTCAGCAGACACTTTACATCACAAATTTAAGAAATGTAAGGGAGAGACATGGAAAAGATTAAATGGAAGGAGAAAAAAATTAATCAAATTTATTTTCCTAAACAGGAACTAGTCTGTAAGCTTCCAGTGGCAGAATAAGAGATTAGACTGTTATAAAACCTAAAAGATAAAGCCTCAGACACTTCAGTTTCCTTGAGAGGGAGAGAGGAAGGAGTCTATGTGTAAAGGAAGTAGCATGAAAAAGGATAAGACTGTAATGGCAGCAATATTTACTGGATAATCTAGCACATTCTCAATCAGAGGAGAAACATAACTTAATATTTACACATGTAGGGCTTCCTGCACAACTATTAATTTAAAACCCTGGCATTATATTCTGAACAAAGTGACAAGACATCAAAAGGAACCAGAGGAATAGCAGTAATGAAGTAGATCAATAAACAATTCAGTAATTCTTTGAAGATGTTCAGATGGCCTCTCAGAGCTAGATGGTCTCTGTATATATTAAACACAACTGTTAAAAGAAAGTTAACATGGCAAATACATTCCTGTAGTCCAGCATAGCAGATTTAACCTCTCTGAAATATGAACTTCTTTCCACAAAACACCATGAAAAAAAAAAAAAAAGAGAGAGAAAGAGTTAAAATCAATAGATAATTAACATAAGTTGTGATGGATAGATAATCAACAGAACTAGCTGTCTGCTCAGCCAGGTCAGTACTGATCAGTAGTGCAAGTAAAAGTATTTTAAAGTCTACCATTAAGTGCAATCAATTTGTGTATCAGATAACATTAGAGTTTCCTATTCTGCATCATAGGCTTCAACATACCATTGAAATTACCCCAGAATTTCTCTCAATAGAGAAGGTGCGTCATTCCTTCCACATCTAAGTAATGCACAACCTAATAATACCTGAAAGCTATAAACTAGGACACTCAGAGAAAAAAAAGTGGTGTTATTTTATCTCATTGTTGGGAGCTGGGAGGTGTGTTATTCTGGAAGACTGAGTGGGAAAACAAAGTATTTTGCTGAGATAAGGGAAATCATTCCTGCCAAACAAGAGATAATCATCATGCATTTTCACCTATTTGCCTCTACTTGCTTATACCCATACCAGATCCCAGTTAACACTGGGATGTATTTTGCTCACAAAGTAGTGATAATACACAAAATAATGGTAGCGTCCTCAACATTACAATGATGGCTTATATAAAAATACACAAGCATTCCTGGGAGCACTGCCTAGACAGCAGAGGCTGCCCAAAACATTGATATCATCCCTGGCCCGGCTTACTCTGTAGACTTTCTGCTCTTAGACCTCTCTGGGAAGTTCTGCATTATGAGTACTTCAGCAGGGACACTGAAGAGCTGCCATCACAGAAGTCTTTCCTCTAGTCTGATGCTCTGGATATTTAAGATAGAAAATCGTTATCTGGTCCCATTCTGATAGAGGAATGCACAGAACTCAGGTCTTGCAAGTAAGTGAGTATTGCAGCCAGTGTGGGTACCAGCCCACATGGATACAACCACCTCTGGTTATTACCTCCAGAAAGTGCATTCACCAGCAGGGAAAAAAAACAAAAAAAAAAAAAAAAAAGGGAAATCAACCAAACCCCACAAAATTGACTCAGCTTGGGGAAAAAAAAAAAAAAGCTGATATCCAAAAAGACAGGTAGGTTCTGCAGTACTCTCTCACAAAACAGAAGAGATTAAAAATGGGGAAAGTGAATCTCTCTTACAACCTGTTCTAATTCTGGTCAACAGAGGTTACCAAATACACTTGGTTGTGTAGAATAACAGGCTCAGAGTAAGGAATTATTACTATTCCTCCAAAAAAAGATACCAAATATCCACAAGTACCATTTGTCGCGGTCCGGGCGCCAGCGTCAGTATGTTCTAGAGGCAGGCCTCAAAGCAACTTTAGCCAGCTTGGGATAAGGCTATTTGAGTTCTTCATTTTCAAGCTCAACAAATCTGTACTTTTTAACAATGAATTTGTAGAGCTGTAATACCAGTTTCAGAGATAATGAGAACTTCCATGTAACACTTGCTCTCCTTAATCACTTGCATGCACTCCCAGTGTTTTAATTTTCACATAATTGCACAAGAAAAAGACAGACATTACACACACTTGCACCACCTGCCTCCACAGGGGCAGGTGTTTTCCAGCTGAAAAATCTAAATGACCATAGGATTATTATTTCATTGAAACATTTGCTAATACACCAGGAATAAAGTGCAGGAAAGGTCAAATTATATGTCCAATATTACATTTATACCTCATCAGTCTGCTAACAATAATTATTTAATCCATATCATTCTGGTCTGATGAACAATTTTTTTAGTCTCTTTATCTTAAGAGAACCAATAGGCTCAAGGGACTGGTTGTAATAAGTCTGCAGGTTGTCACATTGTGTGTAAACTTTTGGGGGTTGCTTTAATTAAAATTAAAAAAAAAAAGAAAAAAAATAGCAGTGAATCAAGGCCAATTAAATGAAAAAGCCCATACAGAAAAGCAACACACTTCACCATGCTCCAGAGTAGCCCTGGGAGAGACAGATGGTCCGTACAGCAGGCCAATGACAGTATTTCATCACCTCTCTCAGAGTGCATCCCCTTCACACTGGGCGGTGACTTTTCCAAATAAAGAGTAAACGAACAAGTCATAAATCCACATCTTCAGCCTCAACACCTTTAAACAAAATGATGGAGGTTAATAGCAGCAGAGGATGTTGCCTCCTTATAGCAACATATATCCTTGGGAAAGGAGGTGGGATCTCCACCTCATGTGAGCACAAAGGGTGGTATCACCAGGAGGAGTGTCCACAGCAGATCTGAGGTCTAGTGCATATGTGAGGCCATACATTATGTCCGCAGGAAGCCTGGCTAAGCTCAGCTCTGACATCTCAACACTGCTGCCTTAACGACAAGCTGAGCCATTCTTTCACTTCCTAGAACCACTGTTACCATACATTTCTTAAGGACCAATTTCCTCTTCCCTCTTTTTATTTACACAGATATTGTGAGGCACATAGAAGGAAATGGTACCACCTCAAGGCCATAAACATTCTTGGTTTAGCCAGGAAAAGTGAAGTTTGCATAAATGGGTGCATTGCTAGAAACACAGTTTGCAGAAACAATAGTAAAATTTCATAAAGCTCTTTTTCTTCCTTCCCAGTTAATTACATATCTTAATTTTGTAATTGGACATCTTAATTGCATAATTACAAGGACATGAAGTTCCATCTTAATTAGTCTTCCTAATTGTTATGCAAATTCATATTCTAGTGATGCAACTTCATTTGCAGAAAACATGGCACCTGTTTGTCTATGTATCTCAACCATTCCTACATACCAGGAGTGATGGCATGGATGAGGGATGCAGTTTCATGTTTAAATCAAGGGAGGAAAGTCTGCTTGGAAGCCTGATCATTCTGGCTTTTCATTGCCATAAAGGAGGAACTCCCTAGGACACTGGCCTGTTATTTCATGGGGTCAAGAAGGGGTTGCAAGGCTACAGTGGCTGAATTCCTGAAATGTTATCTAGCATTGACATCAAGTAGTGATGTGCAGGCAAAGCCAAGTTGTATTCCCAGTAGCGTATATGTAACTCAGCTCACCTTTCATTTTTTAATCCATGCAGTTCTGGTCTATCAGACAAATTGCTTGATGCCTGTGGCTGTCAGGAAACCGGTTTTAGAGTTCAGGTCTTGTATCACATTCCTCAACAGCAGCAGTACGTACAGAGCCACTCAGTCCTATTAAGAGCCAGCTGGCACAAGGGCTGCATGGAGCTGCCCCCTGCCAGGCAAAACCCTGGGAAAGACAAAAGTTGCTTCAAGAGGCTTAATGCCTCCCAGTGCTTTTGGGTTTGAGATGTCTTCCTTGACTGAAGGGGACATAGGGAACACAGTCCTCCCTGCCGTTTTGAGAGCAGCCTGTCAGTGTACATATAGCAGAATGGCAGGCACAATCCAGCATAGACAAAATGAGTTACTGGAACAAACATCCAGGCATCTTAGAATCATAGAACGTTCTAGGCTGGAAGGGACCTCTAGAGGTCAACTGGTCCAACATCTCTACCTAGGTCAGGTTGCTCAGAGCCCCATCAAGCCTGACTTTGAATGACTCTAGGGATGGGGCCTCCACCACCTCTCTGGGCAGCCCATTCCAGTGATCTATCACCCTCATGTTAAAGAACCTTTTTCTAATATCCAGCCTAAATCTATCCTTTCCTAGCTTAAAACCATCACTCCTTGTCCTGTCACTACAAACCCTTTTAAATAGACCTCCCCCTGCCTTCCTGTAGGCCCCCTTCAGGTACTGGAAGGTCATTATGAGGTCTCCTCAGACCCTTCTCTTCTCCAGGCTGAACAGTCCCAACTCTCTCAGCCTGTCTTCATATGAGAGATGCTCCATTCCCTTGATCATTTTGATGGCCCTCCTCTAGACATGCTCCAATACGTCCACATCCTTCTTGTGCTGGGGGCTCCAGAACTGGACTCAATACTCCAGGTGAGGACCCACCAGGGCAGAGTAGAGGGGCAGAATCACCTCTCTTGATGTGCTAGCCACAGTTCTTTTGATGCAGCCCAGGATGTGATTGGCCTTCTGGGCTACCATTGTACATTGGTGGCTCATATCCAGTTTTTCATCCACCAGCACCCCCAAGTCCCTTTCCACAGGGCTGCTCTCCAGTATATCCTCT
>JAVSBS010004497.1:0-13187 GCA_033124195.1 Coracias cyanogaster | reverse complement strand
AAAGTCCTTTTCCACAGGGCTTATCTCTAGCATGTCCTCTCCCAGCCTATATTGATAATGCTGGTTGCCCTGGCCCATGTGCAGGACCCTGCCATCCAGTAGCCAAATATATTTTAGTCTGTTAAGCACTGATCTATGTGTTGGTACAACCCCAATTTGCACAGCTACCTTAATTCTCCAAAACAACAGTGAAGGGATTGTAGCCAGCCTTTGTGTGGGAAAGATTACATAGTGTGTCTTTGAAATAATTTGTTCTCCTGCTGTTTCTTTTGCACTTATTGCCATGCACAGGTAGCCATAGTTTTGTGCCTGCTTTAACTGTTTTGCACAGTTCCGTGGTGATCATCCTTTGCTTAATTACATTTTTAGCTTCCTTTATAAGAGTAATAAGTACTGCACAGAGTGGGTTTTTATGACCTACAATATATCTAGAGGAAGAGAAGTACTGATAAGTTTCCACATTTTTCATCTCTGATAGAAGCCTGACATATCATCCAGTTCATTCATTCTGTGAGATGATTAAAAAGTTGCTCTTCAACAAACTAAACCTCATCCAGGGCTCAGCAGGAAATAACTGCCATCTAAGCGCATTAAAGAACAGACAGGGCAAACCAAAGTATACCTCTTTCTTTGCCTTTTAAGATCATGGGAAAAGGAGAAAAGTAGTCTAATATTGTGATAAAACTGGATGTCTGCAGCAGCTGGTTGATGGGTAAGGATATAGAACCTAATCCAAAGCACACAGAAGTCAATAGAAGTACTTTGACTAAATAAGCTTTGCGTTAGGCACCTAGTGAGTGAATGATGTTTAAAGCATTCATGTAGATCCTAACCAGATGAGTGAAGAAGAAAATGATGTGCATTTTAATCAAAATAAATGCCATTAAACCAGTTGGTGGTATGAATGTTATTTTGCCTGACCACAGAGATCATGTTTTTGACTCAGAATAAACTGAAGTGGTTCCTTGGGTGCTGAGTCCTATCTTCACTAGTGCAAGCCATCATGCTGCACTAAAAAAAATGTATTTTTAAATATATGTATTTATAAAACATTCTTATACTGATATTGAAATAAAAGTTCAATACATCACTATAAACATCCACAGGCTCTTTTTACCCATTCAAATGTTTACAAAGAACATTTCTTAGTTTTGTTTGCAAAATAATATTTTTTCATTTCATCTAATAAATTAAGTTCTGCCTTCTTGACATCATGCTGACAGACACCTCCTCTCCATTTTTAGTGAAGCTTTCAGAGAACCTTTCTTTAATATGGAGAACAGGAATTGCTCATAATTTCCGTCATGAAGATATATTCTACCTGATGTAATAGCAATAAACATCCCTTTCTTTCCCAGAAGTACCTTGTTTAACACTTCATATAAGCATTTTTAATAGCTACATCATGTTTTGGTGGCTGATAGTCCTTCTCCAGTAGATTGTCTGGATCTTTCTTTTTCTTTGTCATTTCTGGCTGATGAACTCACAGTTTATAGCTGAAAATCTTGTTACATTGCTCTTTGTACTATTATGTTTAATCCCATTTTTATTATAGAAGTCATCAAGGTCATCTGATTCATTCTTTATGTTTTTATGATTTTAATGGTTTTCAGACTTGTTTTACCAGCAAATTTCAGCAGCATGCTACAAGATTTTCTGGTCTAGTCTTTAATTTAAATATAAAATGATTCATTAAGAACCCCTTAAGAGCTTGCACGTAACTAACTATATGCAAATACCTAACACAATCTGTTGCCCTCTCCTTAGTCAATTCTTTATCTTCTCAATCTTAGCTAACACTTTTCCTGTCAGATAGTATCAAACACTATTTTGAAATCCAGATAGGGGAGATATTCTCCGCTTGCCTTTCTTTGAAGATAAATGACTAAAGAAAGATATTGGTTAAATGGTATCATCTACTCTTTGAAAGGTTTAGATAGATTTTATTAAGTTTGCTTTTTACTTCTGTGTTGTTCTGATTGGGACGTTTGAGGGAGGTGCCGTGCCTCAGATTCCATTTGGGGGAGTGGTCTGAGACCCCAGTGGGTGGACCGCATCCCTTGGTGGGCGGACCTGGGACATCTAGGGGGCGGATCACGACATCCTCCTTTGCTTCAAAATTTACTCTGAAGCTTTGCATTCTAAAACTATCTAAAAATCATATTGAGAGATCTATTCCTTTCCTCCTTCAGCTTCCCTTCTCAAATGTAGGCATGCCATTTGCTTTTTTCCATGAATTGTCATCCTGATATACTTAGAATCCTTGTTCTAGACTGTTCAGATATATGTATTAATTCCTTCAGAATTCTGCAGTGAAGGTTATCAAGACTCTTTGCTTTGAGTATTTTATAGTCTTTGAATTAATTCTATTTTAGATAGATAATTCTTCTTCAACACCTTTACTGTAATTTTCATTTTCCTCATTTCAACATCATGTTTGTTGTTGAAAGCTGAAACAATATATAATTATTTTTGTATCTCTAGGTAAATAATTATAATTTTACTTATTTATAACAAGTTCTGCAAAAGTGAAGCCTTTACTTTCCTAGAAATATTCTGAATAAGATCTGAAGCTTTACACTTGACACTTCGTTAAAGTCTACAAGGTGATATACTATTTACATATGCTGCTGTTTTGCCACTGCATGTCTGTGTGTCTGTTTTGTTTGTGTATTACCTACATATTGTCTATGTCATTCTTCTGCAAGTTCATTATTTTGCGGTTCTGAATGCTTCATATTAAAAGGGCAGTGAGTGTGAAACGGTAGGTAGATCATTCCAGGACAAAAGAGGCTATATCCGACACAAAGGAACTTAGCACTTTCAAAGAGCTGAATAGCACATAGAAGGAAAAACAGGTGAAAAGAAACTGAAAACATGCATGAGTCTGGCATTTGACAAGAACAGTTGTCCAGAATGTTAAAGGTCAATCCAAATGAAGAGAGAAGCTAGCAGGTGTAACTAGGGTGAATATAAAGAGAGTATATATGTATATGCGTGTTAAGTCCTTGATGAATGACCAAAATCCATACACTAAAATAAATAATTCCCTGAAGATTCTTCTATCAAGTACCTTAAAGAAGTTTAGAGGGATAGATTAGAAAGCAAAGATTAGAGATAGAATAATGGGGCAGTGAAGATAGGGAAGTGGCTTTTTTAATTTTATGAACAAGTACAATTAAAATTTTATAAGGGAGAAATGAGAAAAAACAGATTTCAGAAAGCTGAGGGAGTTCCAATTTTAATTTTAAAACTGCATCAACACAGCTGAGTGAGTCTACTTTTTAACGAAGTTATTAATCTTTTATTTATTAACTTTTGTTTTTATTTTAAAAACATTTCAGCATTTCTGTACTAAACTGCTATTGTCTTTTTGTCAAGGGAGACTACGTGATTCATAGTGTTATTTAAAGAGGATATATTTAATTTACTACAGTTTCAAAAAGTTTATGAACACAAAGTAGTGGGAAGAAAAGTTTTCTAGTTTTCATCTAATGTCTCATTCTTGGAAGAAACTATTAATTTGGTATTATTACTACTCTGAAAGTTATAAGTAAGAATGATAACATCAGCTATTATGACTTCATGACACTTCAAATCATATATCCCTTTTTTTAGTTACTTATTACTTTACTGAGCTTTAGCACATAACTTCTTTCCAGGTCTGAATCTATAGTCAACTTTTTGAAAAATGTCAGATAGATTTATTCAGTGGTATCTGATAATGAAGCTAGATTATTTTACCCGCGATGAAATTTATAGACAATCTTATTTAAATAATTTCAGCACTTTAATACATTTCACTATGAACTTGAGTTTTCAAGCGGCTAGCTTTTGTGACTATTTTGTCTGAATATTAAAATTCATCCATTCATGTTTGTTCAAGTTGCAATCCACTAACAGACTGAATTTCATGTAAGATTAGTAAGGACTTTATATTTTTAGAAAATAAATTCCCCAAAGATTTCATTCACATCATGTGTAGCCCAACATGTGGTTAACTAATGATTTCTTGACAATTTCAGCTCTTTGTCCAGAAACTATTCTTCTCTGCTATTACGTGGCCCCTCTTTTGGGACATAACAGTGTGGAGCAGGAAACTGCTGTGTTTGAATACAGAGGGATGAAAGTTAGATCTGAAGAGAGAGAAAAGGTTGAAGAAAGGTTATTAACTGTCCTAAGTATCAATGATGTAAAAAAATAATGGTGAAATTTACTATAAAGTCATCCCATTCATGCTGTCCATAAACAATGGTAATATTGTATATGTTGTTCAAATAGCAAAGGTTTATTCAGCTGATCAAAATGATATGGTGCTGATGACCAACTGTGTAAGCATCACTAATAAGGCATGTGATTAAACTTTTGTTTTATTTTTAGTTTGTTTGTGTTTTGGCTGGGAAATAATAATAAAAAATTAATACGACCCCCTCCAAATTATTATGAAGAGCACTATTCATATTGCCAGACCAAACACTCAGGAGTTAGAAAATATCAGAATAATACTGTCAGCAAACCCTTAATTCAGATGCCACAGCAATGTCCATCACAATGTTGGATTGCAACTAATTACATGTTCATGTACACATTCTCCGTTGTATTTCAAATTGTAAATAAATAAATAATTTAATTAAACACAAATGAACAAATACATATTAAATAAGCAAATACATTTTAATAGATTAAAGCATATTTTTATTGAATTACACAAGGTTGGACTTAATAAGAAACTGATTTTTTTTTTCTATGTTCAGTGTTTGCCATGAGGCCTTATTTACTGCACATTGTTCAAGTAACACCCTGGACAAGGAAGTATTACACAAAAATTTTTATGATGTACATCACTTGTCTAAAAAAAAATAAAAAATGTTATTTAATTTGTGAAGAACTGTATTATACTAGGAATTATTATGATTCCAGTATTACAAATGGGAAGGTTATATGGAGATGTGCATCAAAAATATCCACAGATATAGGATATCTAATTTGATGCTTTTAGATTCATATTTTGGGTAGTGTTTAGAATTACATAGCTTTTACATGTACAACCCCAAACTTTCACTAACATAAGGTGTGTCTGAGCATGCTCACTGCTGACTGTTCTGCAAAACAGTGTCAGGATTTCAGCTGATGGGATATTTGATACCATACTGATGTCATGCCCATTATCTAAGAGAGGAGCTGGCTGGGGGAAAGGCATGTTGGCAGCCAGGTTCTGGGTAGTGGACAGCTGTGTTGTATATCGCTCATTTTATATATTATTTCATTAGTATTATTGTTATTACTGTTATTTCTCCTCTCTTTGTGTTGTTCTATTAAACTGTCCTTATCTCAGCCCACGGGGTTTTACCTTTTTGTCCTGGGGGGGTGTGGAGGAGTGAAGCAGTGGCTGTGTGGTGCTCAGTTGCTGACTGGGCCTAAACCGTGACTGGTAAGAACTCAGAAATGGGGGAAATCACAATCAAAATGTTTTGTTCTGTGACTTAGTATCATGGGAGAATTCTATCACAAAGTGACTGTCAGTCTCCAGCTTTAAAGTATGATGTTCTAACACTATGAAGCACTGTTTTCCTCCTTGATTTCATTTTAGAGAAGGTGGTTTCTGTACAATGAAGAAAGTAGGGGCCTTGAGGGGAAAAAATATGACTATAATGAAAGACTGTGTCAGACTGCATAAGTACAAGTGAGTGGAACTATGATTCCACCTGTAACCTAATTTTGATAATTTTCTAACTAAGCAATGAGCGTTGCATTTTTTGACCCTAATAATGTTCTTTTAATATAATTGTGTGGCATATAGTAATTTGTGGAGACAGAGGACAGCAAAAATCCCTATCTTTACATAAGGAAAGGCATTTAGGTATACAACACTTTGGAGAAGACGGAACTGGGGTGGGGGGAAGGACTCTTGAATAAGCTAAGTGAGAGATGCACAGATGGTAGAAGTTCCCAAATGTTCTAGTCTTCTCTCTGGGCATCTTTTGCTATATAAGTGTGATAACATTTGTTAGAAGACATGATTAAGGCTTTATAGGCTTCACAGATGGAATGTAATTTAGCGGAAAGACTTAAAAGATAGAAGATTCAGACATGAAATGGATTCCATGAAAGGAATTAGAAAGGGTCAGATCCAGAGAGGCAACATAAATGTAATGTCAACTAAATATTATTCTGCAAACAAAAGTTTGGATGACCAGTTAAATTGCCTTTAGTAACTTTACTGGTGGTAGGTTAGGTTGGATTGCAATACTTACCTGTGAAAGAGAAGACCTGAGTCAGTTCCCTTCATCCAGGGTTATCACTGTTTTTCTCAAAGGAATTTGTAATGTAAAACATATAAGCATTTCAGAAAACTTATTTAAAGTAATTTAATATACAGCCACTCTATATTCAATTAAATATCCTAACGACTAGGCTGTAGAATTAGGGAAGTTTTCTGTCCTTTACCTCTAGCAAAAGTTATTTACACCTCCACCCTTCCTCCAACTTCTGGCAAGCCTTGTGTCCACTATGTTACGCATCAGGTAGGAAGAAAGCACCTTGAGGACATAGGTGAGTAAATTTAGGAGTATTTTTCCTGTTGAGGGAAATGGAAGAGCCAGATAAGCTGATTTACCTAGGCCAGATCTCAGAGATTCCTACCCAGCTCATATGTATATATTTGTAAATACATGTATATTTGTTTGCCAAATAATAGCAAGAAAATATTTGGAAAGCAGCTGCTGACAGATGTAAAATTCTATAAACTGCTAAAGTTGTCAGTAGGACATCAAAACTATTTATAGGTGAATACAGAATATGGTCGGTTTTCCCAGGTTAGTTTCATCAGTAGAAAGACTTGGAACTAATAATTTATGCTGCTTTTGTTTCTATTACATGTACTTTAAAAGCAGTAGTGGCTTTTTACAAAACAGGTTTTTTTTTTTTTTCATTAGATAGAAGGATTAGACATCAACTAACTGCCTGTAGAAGAATAGAAATGTCACTACTGATCCTCAGTCATGCTGTAAATGTAAGATCTGAGACTGAGAACAGCCAATGTAATAGTACTTTCTCACCATCCAAGCACTGTCATCAAAACCACAATTCAAGGCCATTCCCACGTCTGACTTGCTGATAAAAAAAACCTGACCCCCAAGCCAGACCGAAGACTAATCAGTCATTAAATACTATTTTAAAAATAATCTTTCACTCTTTAAAAAGGGAAAAGAAAACTTTTAAATATTTAGCTCTTACTTTATATTTACAACAGTAACATTTATGTTAGTGATTCCTCATTAAATCAGTTTGTAAACTGAAGAGAGGAGAAATATTCTTATCTTGTGGCTGTTTTATAGATCTTGAGACATATTTATGAAGAAAAAAAGCATACCTTTCTTTAAAAAGGGCACACTTCCATTTTAAAGAAGGAGTCAGAGAGCCAAACTCTTATATTTGATGTACAAATATATTGTGGCCAGAATCCCACTTGCTTGTAGCCTGCTCCTGATAAGGCAGTTTGTTTGACTGGCTGTCTTTCTTCAGTGTTTTGCTTCCCAGAGCTGTTATTCTTTATAAAAATATCTACATGCCAATTTAAGGCATTCTGAACTCAATCAGTTGTAAATGTAAGCATGTATTATGGGACTTTCCTTTACTTTAATGTGCTTAATGAATATGTTCCCATGACTTTTAAATGGACTGGTGCCTCAGCACATTTTCAAAATTACTCTGTTTGAAGACATTTCCATTTATAATGGGGCTTAAATCTCATTTCCCTCAGTATCTGCCCTTACTTAGTCTTTTTTAAGGTTTTGCTGGAAAAAAAAAAAATCAGCTGCTGCTTCTGCTCTTAATGCTTTCCTGGTATTGATAAGAGCAGAACCAACTGATGCATCACTCTGCTACTTGTGCAGAGACAATACACAGACATTGCACTATCCTCTATTCCTGTCTAAAGAGCTCTGTGCTACCATTTCATGTTATCTACACACACTGCTTCGGCTTTGTGCATCTGCTAAAACTTCATGCCTCACTTTAGTCTCTGTGACTTCACATTTTCCCTACAGGAACTTAGAGTAATACTGGTAAGATTCCCTTAATTTAAAGCTATTGCAGATCCTAATTGGAAAAAAAAAAAGTCACCTGAAGTAGTAATACAGACATAGTCCTGGATGAGTGAAGGGAGGGAAAATAGAAGGAGATATAAAGGAGGCAAGAAAAGAGGTGGAAGCTGTACTATTTGATTGTGTCCTTCACTTGCTGAGTCAGCAGGAGCCAAGAGCTCTGCAGGGGCACATTTAGCCTTCATATTTCTCCACAGAAACCCCATCTGGCCAACTAAATTGCCAGCAATCGAGAAGCTATGCAGGAATCTGTATCCAGCTATTCTCATTCAGTGTGAAGGTTACTCTGTTACGATGGTAGTGGGAGAGGAAATAAGGAGAACGTTACAAGACTATGCCTCTCACATACAATAACAGGAAGCATCGAATATATGACCAAATTTGTGCTGTTCACTGCTTTAGTTCTTAGACACTCAAAGGATTAGATATTCTGGAAAAATCAGTTACTACTTTAGAAAGACCTAACATAGGCAAATTTGGGAAGAAAAATTTTCATGGAGAAAGAAGCTGAAGAAAATTCAATAATCAAATTTTACTATAGAATTTGTATTTTAATTTCAAAATCCAAAGCTTTTACTTGTAATCTTTCTGTCAAGTTATCTGAAGGAAATATTTTGGAGCTCTACTTGGTCTTCGCAAGGTTAGATAAATTTAACCTACATTTAAAAGGTGTAGAAAACTAAAATGCCTTGTTTGGGCCTCTTAATGTCCCAAGTTCACTCAAGCACAAGTACTAGGCTCAGATGTAAACCAAGGAAAAATATATAAACATTGCATAAAATAATTCAATAATCTATGTGTAGAAAGCTCCAGAAGAATATCTTGGCCACTGATTTATGTGAATGATTAGTAAAGCACCAACTGTACTTTAGTCCTTTAGTTCAGTGTTTCCCAGTGAGTGAGACTGCTCTCACTAGAGAAACATGGAAGCATTAAAGGTGAGGCACAGAACAGAGTATAATACAATGGATGTATTAATTTAGGCTCTGTGGCCAGACTGATAATGCCAGTAGCAGCAAACTGAAGGAAAGAAGATGGTCAACTACAGCAGTGGGAAATGAGGGAGAAAAGGACAATGCAGTAGTTCGGAAAGCTTGGCACAAGTGTTTTGTCTCTCTGATTGCAGTCAAATGTATTATAAGCCAATATCCCTTTGTCATATAACTTCTGTTCCCTGATGGTAGTTGTGGTTTGGTGTCAGCAGGCTGTGTGTTCTGCAGATCTGAGGTACTCTCAGGCAATTAGGTCTCTTGATGATGCTTTATTGATCAGGTCTTCACATGACCTAAGCACTTTACAAGGAGATCAGATTTTAGGTTGCAGTACAGAATGAATAATCATTCAGATTCAAAATTGCCAAGCCTTTGTTTTTGATGTGAAGTGTTTGATTTCAGGAGGATAACTTCAATTTTAATTTGAGATTTTTTTTTTTTTCCACTGAGTGAAACATGTTTTCTATAAGCTTCCCAAAGCTTTGACACCTGGGTACAAAAAAGTGTCTCAATAGCAAATTAGCCGGTTGTTTATAAGAACAATTACCAACCTATGACTTTTGTATATCACCAGTTTCCAGGCAGTAAGGCTGGATATATGTATCACATCAGCAGTGAAGCAGAGAGTAGAACAGAAACTAATAAACTTCCCTCAAGGATGATAAAATAGACTTCATTCTATTAATAAGAAGTTAAAGCTAGATACCAACTTTTCCTACTATCTTGCAGGTATTAAAGCTGGTACTTGGGGCAGATTTCTACTAGTCCCAGTTAATTTTAAATTTTTTAAAAGGTTTACATAATACTTTCCCTTTCTTTTTTAGAAAAAACAAAGAAAGAGACAATTAACTACATTCTTCCCAACAATGGAGAAGTACTGATGACTGTTATGTTGAGCTACAGTGAATACTGAAGAAAGTGTTACAGAAGCTTACTGCTAAAAAGCAAGAAGAAAAAGTAGATATATTTAGCTGCTTCTAAAAATTGTGCTTTCTTATAAATTAGATTTGAATACAGAAATTTGTAGTTTTCTGCAAAGATAATGTATTAAGAATACAGGACTATAAAATTTTTTTTAAAAGCGCTACCATAACTGCAGTACAAATCTTACTGTATTTCTATCCTAAATTGGTAATGAGTACAGATTTAGGCATATTCAACCATCTACCAAACAATGTTTTTATTCACCTAGAATCATGGTCCTTCAAATATTACATCTGAATATATAAGTTTCTCTTTGTCTTTTTGCAGTACAGTAATTGTGAGACACCATGCATATTTAAAACAGTGTTTTGATCCATTGCATTTTTGAGCTAGCTTCTGAAGTCTTCAGGACATGTCAGAGTGGATGTTAACAACCATAATTAGGTTTTCTGCTGCTTCCACTTGCCGCTTTAACAAGTGCTCTTTTACTGCAAAGATGCCTTCCTACAATCACTTTTCCTTGCAAACCCTTTGGTGGCAGGATGGTGTCATAACCTTTGAGCAGAGCCCTAACTGTAGGCCAGACCCTTTTCTTTCTTTCCATGCCACTGGGAGTTTGCATGCATTTCTGGTGAGTCCTGAAGAGCTTCCCAAGGAAAGCTAATGCAGACTGATTTTTTTTCCAAGCTTCAATTCCCTCTTGCTCACCAAAGGATTGTGGGAGCAAGCTTGTTCTCCTGTGGACTTCAATTGTATTGCTAATTCATCAACAGATGGCAGTAGAAAACTCCCTACGTATCTTGAGACCAAAAGCCTTACAAATGACCCTAATAATAACAAAGGGAGAAAAATAACCCAAAACATTGGTACCTGAATTGTGTATATATATATATATATATATATATAAAATGTGCTTTAAACTTTTCAGTGCAGTGTGAAAGTCTCCTAAAGATAATTTTATGCTAAATCTGAATGATCAGAAGCAGCTGCTGCTTACGGAATGACTATCTTTCCTGTCACCTTGTTCTGTTTTTAAATAATTCTTTTATTGATGTACTTTGTTTTTCTAGTTGTAAAGAGTTCATTGAATATAGAATTTAGCAAATAATTTGCTTTTCCCATAGACAGATTGTTGTGATGAAAAATCAGTTCTCTAATCTCAGTAAAGACTTTTTCAAATGTCATCATTACAGTAACAGAATAAGTAATTTAGTAAGTAAGTTTCTGCAACATACCTCACTAGATTTTGGCATTTCATTAATTCCTCCCTCTTCAAATCAAGTAGATGGTATAATAAACTTAGTGAATTCTTTATATAGATGAAAACGTTAAGATGCATGTACAGTAGTTTCTTATTCCATTTTTTAAAAGATGCTGATATCTTGTCATTGCCAACTAAGGAAAAAGCATTACCATAAAAATTTCTGAGAGGCATTTTCTTGTATAATGTATAATAGTGGGTGTCAGGTATAGGAAACCTCGTATTATGTAATTCTCTTTCAGCCATGAGGCACATGAATTAGGTCTAGAGTCCCTGATTTCTATTCTCACCTCTTTCACTAACTTATCTTAATAATCCTTTGCACTTCACAATTTGCCAACATGTTTCCTATGGTGAGAGAAACTGGTTTCAAAGGAAAGGAAGAAAGGGGTAAGAAATGGCTCTTTTAGGCATTGCTGTAGGGAGTGGCTTACTGTTCTAAACGTAATGGAAATGTTCAAATTCTGTGAGCCAATGATTTAAACTGGGGTAGGTTTGACTCAGATCTTCTTCAAGATGCGTACACTGATTTCCCTTCAATTTAGTAAGTGTTTTTTTTCAAACTTTAAACACCAACGATGTGTCGGCTGTGTGAGTACGTTACTGAGCCCCGGTGTACTTGGCAAAGGAAAGTGTATGTCCTAGAAGCAGTGCAGAACATTTTGCCTTCGCACGCTGTTCTACAGAAATCTTGGAGGAAAGCCAGCATAGTGTCAAAGCCATAGATACTGAAGCCTCATTTTTAAAGAGTTTTTGCTTTTTGCTTTCTCACCCTTATTTCTGGGTTGAGTTGTTTGGGGTTTTTTTTTCCCTCCTCCAAGGGAACAGGCAAACCTTCCACAGTAGAATACATTTTGGTCCCATAACCAGAAATATTTCTTGATTTGTACTCTTCCTTGGATCTGTTTTTGCTATCTAAGAATTGTAAAACTTCCCTTTAACCAGGGAAAAAGAGATAAATAAGATGGTAATTTTTCAAATCCTTTCGAATAAATTTTAGCAGTTTTTTAGTTATATGAGTAGTTTCAGATTGTGTCATTTTCATATGAACAATTTTGGAAAAAATGAAAATAACATTAATTCTATGGCTATAGGCATAAATAGTGGTGCTGCCCCTTATACCATATTATTCTTATGAAAAATAAAACCAGTATTATAAAAATGGGATTTTAGTTCAGGTATATTTTACTGAGTGAGAAGATTGAAACATGATAGCTATGTGTTAGCTAAGTCAGTAATAAAAGATACAGTTTAAAAGATAAGTGCTCATATACATAGAAGTGGTTACAGAATCTTCATTAAGTCCTATCATGCTGTCTTAGTATATTACCACATATATTTATTTCCAAAGCACCCTAGATATTAAGCATACTCCCTGAATTTTGAAGAAATTTATTCCATGAATGAACTTTGCGTTCAAACTCTTCAGCTTGTGTCCTCCAGCTCCTTATGTTGTGAATAGGTAAAGAAGTTAGAGAATGAAAAACTCATCACACATTCATTAAGATTTTCTCATGGTAGTGCTAGTATTTGGAAGACAGTAGCTTCTTTTGTAAATAACATTGAGATACGTTTTAAAAAAATCTTATACAATATTAAATGTGTGACACTAACAGTGTGAAGCTTTTGTGCTCTGAACTGAACTATTTTTCAACAACCCACCAAGTGCAGCTGCAACCCTGGGAGCATGTCCCTGTTTTTGTTTATTTTACTTACTCGTTTTGAGAAACTGTCAGTGTGTGTACATAGCATACAGCAAGCCAGAACCCAGCAAGCCCTATCTTCTTGTATGAACCTTGCTTTATTAACTCGGACATAGAATCATAGAATGTTCTAGGCTGGAAGGGACCTCTAGAGGTCATCTGGTCCAACCTCCCTACTTGAGCAGGGACATCTCTACCTAGG
>JAVSBS010004496.1:23852-45097 GCA_033124195.1 Coracias cyanogaster | reverse complement strand
TCCAGCCCCTGTCCCGCTGCGCTCCCGGGCGCCGGAGGACGGGCCGGGCCGGGCCGGGCCGCGCCCCCGGGCCGCGCCGGGGCAGCCCCGCTCCCTGTTGCCCTCCCCGCTTTGCGGCACGGGCGGGTCAGAGCCAGAGCCCGGGCCCGGGCGGCTGAGGCGCCGCGGGGACGTCCCATGGCATGGGAGAAGCCAGCTCTGCATCTGGAGTAGGAACGAGCAGATTTCAGCCCCCCCACCGGCATTGTGGCAACCTGCTCTTGGGGAGAGAAAATCGAGGCCTTGAAGTCACTGTCAGTCCCGCTGCTGCTGCTTCCAGGGAAGGGTCTGCTTTAAGTTAAATGCAGTCTTGAACTTGGCCTCTTAATTAAATGGGTTAAAATTCCGGATGTTGGATTGTGTGCGGCGACGGATCTGTAACCTCTCCGTGGGTCCGAGGTGAGGCATTTTCAGAGCAAGTTTCTGTCTTTTAGGAACCCCTGAAAATGCTGACCCTAAAGGGTTACCTTGCCAATAATTTTGGGTTAGAATGGAACACAAGATGGACCAGCTGGGTCTTTTTTTTAGCCTTTTAGATGCATTATGTTCACATTAGGTTCAGAAACTGTGCAAAATTAGTTAAGCATAAGTATTTGTCCCTTTTCTGCTTGATACCTGGGGTACTAATGCCTAATAACCAAGTGTCAAGGGATGTTGCTAGTCCAAGTGAGCACGCTTTGCCTCTAGGTATGGTCAAACCTGGTCTTGCAAAAGGAAGAATGAAAACAGATGCTTGTTTGTAATTAATGTGCAATTGATAAGCGATGGAATGGGCAACAATAAAGCAACTATCCAGTGCAGTCACAGGAAACTTCCCTTTTTAGGCTCAACTTTAGAACCTATAACGTGAATTGCAAGGAGTGGAATGATTTTTTTTTTTTTTCCTCATTTGGCCTTTGGTTTTATTGTAGAGACTTGTTTTACAAGATCTGAGAGTACAAAACTCTTTGTTGCAATATGATTATAAAGAAATGACAAGGAACATAAAGTTGTTGGTAGCAAGTTGAAGTCTCCATACATTAATGCTTCATTTGCTGTTTTTCTTCAATGTGTGCAGCTTTTTCAGGCGTTCTCTGAAGTCAACGGGATTATTTCCATTGACCTTGACAGGCTCCGGTTGTTTCAGGTCACAGCTTCCAAACAGCTGGGGGCCAGTACAAGTTCTTATATACATCTATTTTCTCTAAGCAGGTTTTTCTTTTAGAGTTTAGTGGTTCTTCTTACTAGGGTTTAAATTTAAGTTCTGAGAATCAAGTAATAGAAAATGATTCAAGAAGGTGTTAGAACTGCAATTTGGCTTGTTCATGACTGTCCATTTTCTTCCACAGGATGCAATGATAACAATTAAGTCGATGTACACATGACAAATAATCTTTGCAGATAACATGATTTCCTGTTCAAAATGAGTAGTGTGTCTGCGTTTTCATCTCCAGTGACTTATTTCATCTTGTGCTAGCGCTTGCTAGGTTACTTTGAAGTCTTGCATTTGGAAATGACAATCAACCTGTTGATTTAAATCAAATTCAGTCTCCTTGGAAAGACATGTCATAGTCTTGCGTCCATGTTTTATGTTATTTTTTTAATCTAGGTTTAAAGTCTGTGATTTCAAACTATTCAGCAGGGAGATTTTCAATGTTTGACCAAGCAGTAGGCAAATAGATGCACTTGTGCTTCTTTACACTCCTGAAATCCGTCATGAAAAATAATTATTTTAACATTACACAAATTCCCTATGTAATGTGTTTGTGTATGATTATTATCTACTTTCTAACTGTTTCAGAGTGATGATGGAACTGAGCTGACAGCCAAGCCAAAGAGAAGCTTCTACGCAGCAAGAGATTTGTACAAGTACCGACACCAGTATCCAGTAAGAGTATTTTATGGTTTACAGTTACCTTTGTAGTACCAGACAGCACACAACCCTAACATTCCTAAACCTTTGTGGTGCCTAATAAATATGAGAAGTAAGAATAAAAAAGCTGATGCAGAGCCCCAATGTATGCCAGTGGGAGGGCAGTGAAAATAGCGCAATGGCTTTTCACCCCAGGTGTGCGTGCAGACACATGAGATGTGTAAGCCTGGGAACAGAAGCAGGAGCCCAGAAAAATGCCTCAAATGTCAGAGAGGGTTTGCACTTCTTATTATTTGTCTGTTAAGTTCCTTGAGACTGAAGTCAAGGTGCTGCTATATTTGCTGCTCTAACCTCTGCCTTAGTAGGAGAGAGTACGAGCCAGAAGGATCTTGCAGATCCTTAAACTGAGTCTTTAAATGCATGAGTAAAACTCTGTGGTTCCTAAAACTCTGAATTTTTTTTTTTCCTCAAATTATTGAGAGAGCAGCATATTGCTTTCTGGATACTCCTGAATAGGCTTTCATAGGCTGATAATCTCCTATTTCCTTTCTTTTAGCAGAACTTTAAAGATCTTCGATATCAAAATGACTTGTGCAATCTCCGCTTTTACAAAAACAAAATCCCATTTAAACCTGATGGTGAGTAATCTGTGGCAATAATAGTGATAACAATAGAAGTGCTCAGTAATAGTATAAACTGTAGTTATAATTGCGGTGCTGACAAACTAAAATTTTGTATAGTTACGTGCTATACACCTTGACCCTCCTATGTTGGAGTAGCATGTTTGATAACATGGGAGCAGGTTGTGCTTAAACCAGAGTTAGCTTTTGCTGTAGGGAGATGATGTTTTTGTCATGGATTTTCAGCACGATATAGTACAGGGCGTTGTTTGTACCACTGTTTTACAGTAGTGGCACTATCTTTTATTAAACAGAGATAAAGTTGTTCCACTATGCTGCACAAACTCTTGCTGCTTGAATAGGAGTGGCAGGAATCGGGGTGTTATCCCTAGCACTGTGTAAGGGGAAAAGAATGTATTGTAACTACCTTATGTGAGATTATAATAATAATAAAATCATTTCTCAAAGTCCCTAGTGGTTCTGATAGTGGGGCAGGAACCTCATACGCAGGTTTCTGCACAATCACAGCATGACAAGCCCTCCTCTAGAGAGTTTGCAGACAAAGTACGAGAGACAAGAGGGTAGCAGACAGATGGGGAAGCAGAAGGAGGCAAAAATCCAGTCTTGGTTAGAGTGACAGACAGGAGTCTTGGCACATGAGAGCTTAGCCATTTGGCCAATAAAAATTTGCAGGCCAAAACCAAGCTTTTGAGAGTTTTAAAAAGAATGATGAAGTGGTTACTTTTGAAGGTGTTTGCAGAAAGATCCTCTCAGCATGAGAGCAGCTTGGGAGGTAATACCAAAGTGCATGTCGGAGTACAGAATAAGTGAGATGTGGAAGCTGCCATTGAGGGAGGATCCTGTCAGAGGCAGGATCAGTCTCGTAGCAACAAATGGCTTCTGATAAGGTAGGAAGGGATAGGTCACAACAGGCTTTGGAAGCAAAGGCTTTTGAAGTATAGGTTTGGTTTGATGTTACAGAAAAGGGCCTCACAATGGAAGAATGCAAAGCAAAAAAAAAAGAGTCAATATAGAAAAGCTGCAGTGTAGAAACGTGATCTTACCAGCAGCATTCAGGGTAGATTGCAAGTGTGACAAGAGGGCACTTTTCAAGGTCAGGTAAAAAAGATACTGAGGTGCAAAATGTTAAAAGTTCTGATAGAAAGCTGAATGGGAAGAAATGTTTTACAGAAGGATGTAAGGGTTCTGGATATAGGAAGGTTGGAGATGAGAGCTGTTTATAGGCGAGGTAGTGATAGTATCCTCAGCAAGTGAGAAAACAAATCAGATTATGTGAAAGAAAGATAAGACCTTTGTTTTAATCGTCTTGAGTTTTATCTAGATGTCCACAGGCAGATGTCGTGTTTTTAGCTTGACTGGAAGAAGAGTTGGATCTGTGAATTACAGGTACAGAGGTAGCAAACTCGGGAGACATTACAAAGGGAACAGAAAGAGAATAGCACTGAAAGCCAGAAAAGGTTTGGTGTGTGTGTGGGGGGTCCTTTAAAGAGCAAAATGAAGGAGCAATTCTAGAAGATTAGCCATGAGAAGAGCTAGTCATGAAAGCTGGAGGAGGGCTTCCCTCCTAAAATTTATAAAGAATAAAATTTCTCTTAATATTTTAGGAGATCATGGTTGATCTGTCTCTCCACCCTGGAACTGAGCAGCAAGTTTTCCAATACTTGAAATATAGGTTGGATATAGTGCGGTGATGGTGGGAGGTCCCCTTTGCAAGGGACTTTTCCAGTCTTACCTGCACTGGAAACCCCATGTTCTTAGCAGCCCCTGTGACTGGCTGCTTTCTCCATTTCTTGAAGAAAATAACCAAATGAGTTCTCCTTTGTCATTGTGACTCAAGTGGAAATTTTTACTGGATGGGAGGGAGAGATTGGAAATGTGTAATAGGAGAATATCTATGTGGGGCTTTGGGATTTCCAGGCCACTCCTATGCTGTTTGATTTGGGAGAGGCTGTGCAGTGGCAGTGGTAAAACTGTTGTTGATTTCAGAGTAGAAACAGGCTAACACTGAGCGTTCATGCATGGAAAGGGACTGCACAGGTTTTGGAACAAATAACGTCCTTTTTTGTACTTTGTGTATTTGTGCGGTGCCTGGAAAAGTGCCTTGGCCCATGACTGAATTTCATGGGCATGATCTCCGTACAAAGAATGATTAATTTCCTTTTACATGTACTTTGTCCCCTTTTTCTATCACTGTGTCTTTCCAAGAGGAACTGACTGAACTGCACAACTGTTCTGAGATGACTGAAAGCTGAAATTCTCATTTGTTGAGCATGACCTGAGAACCCAAGGTCAAACTCATAGCAACGGCAGCAAGACTCTTGGCTGCAGCTAATTGAGAAAGATTTCCCAATTGTGATGTTATTTGCAGCTGGAGAGATTCCTTCCTGGACTAGGAGATTTCTTAAAAGAGTTGAGGCTTTGTTCTACTGAGATAGATAGGCATAGATATATAGATATGCAGAGTTTTGTCTTGTTAAAGCAATGACAGGTGATTCATGATGCAATATTTTATGTAAGTGGCTTGTTAATTACCAGCCAGTGTGACTGGAATCTGGAACATGAGAACTTTTGGGGAGGTATATTTTAGAGAGGTTATTGTCATATATCCTCTGGTGGTAAATAATGCAGTATAAGTCAGTTGGGTTTGTTTATATTGAAATTTGATAAATCTCCTATTTTTTATTAAGTTTTAGTAACTACATTAATTTAAAATGAATTTATTTATGGCTGTAATAGACCTTATTTCATACAGTATGTGCAAGAGAACCTAAGTATGTGTTCTATCATCATGTTGACATGGCATGTACTTTATGTAGCTGAATGCTGCACCTAACAGTTTTCAAATTACTTTTATGCAGGGGTTTATATTGAAGAAGTCCTAAATAAATGGAAAGGAGACTATGAAAAACTGGAACATAACCACACTTACATACAGTGGTTGGTCACTTATTACTTATTTACATTTCAAAACATTAATTTGATAAAAATAAGTGTTCATGTACCATGATCTGTAATGTGCTTTTTCTTTTCACAGGCTTTTCCCCCTGAGAGAACAAGGTCTGAACTTTTATGCTAAAGAATTAACTACATATGAAATTGAGGTAAAACAAATTGAGCTCAATACAAACCATCACATTAATTTTGATACATAATTGCTTTTTGTTATGTAGAGTTGTTTTATACAATGCAGAAGTACTTGCTTTAGTGCCACTTAGAATTTTGGACATATTCTTTGTTTATTAGGAATTCAAGAAAACAAAAGAAGCAATTAGAAGGTTCCTTTTGGCTTACAAAATGATGTTGGAGTTTTTTGGAATAAAACTAATTGATAAAACTGGAAACGTAGCACGAGCTGCTAACTGGCAAGAGAGATTTCAACATTTGAATGAGTAAGTAATGACATGCACTCCACTCTGTAGAATTGCCACAGAATCTCTTTAGCCTTTTTTTTTTTTCCATAAAGAAAGGAAAGATATATTTTCCAAAGTTTGCCAGGAAAAAAAGAGAAAAAAAGAAATAGTCAATGCCTGGTTTTTGTCAGTATGTGTAGATTCCTCCTTCCCCTTTTTTTTTTATTGTGCTTCTCACCCATTACCTGTCTAACTGATATCATTGAATTCCCTGAAAATACAACTTCAGAGGGTGCTGAAGGAGACCACAGTCCCAAATTAATTTTACCATACTACTGAACATGTTTTCACCTGATCTAAAAGTGCTACTTCTCAGTTGGAAAGAGTGAGATTTCTTTTTGAGAAAAATCAAATTCTCCACACCTGTATGGAAGCTAAATAACAAGATTTCCCTCCCTCCTCAAAACGTGAAATATTAAGTATTTAATACTTTTAAATTGCAGCGATTAACTGGAGGTTCAGATGCGCGTAAGTCAAACTTTAGCCCAACTTTCAGCAAATGACGTCTGTCACTTTTCATTGGCATTGTGTGGAGCATAAGTTTGTACTGAATTTTATCCCTTGTGGATTAATTATATCAAAATCTCTTCTCAAATCTTGTGGTTGCTTTCTTAATACCTCTGACCTTAGAGCTGAAGATTGGTTTTGTGCAGTATTTTGTTCTCCCATCCAAATGAAAGCTTGTAGGTAGAATTGGTGGTGGATAATTTTGCATGAATAATGGGAGTAATTTGATTTCACTTTCACTCAAAATGGGAGTTATTGATCTCACTTAAATATTATATGAGCCAGTATGGGTGTGGGCTCAGACACAGATCGCAGATAAAACAGGGTTTTAGGAAGCCCAAATGTTACTCACTGCACATTTTTACACTGTAATTCCTGTATTCTCATACAGTTTTATGTCAGGAATTGAGACTCTTTTAACCTAATTTTGGCCATCTAAATTTAGGGATTTATGTTTTACTGTTTAGTTAGGTATACTTTATGAGGGAGAGAGCTCTTCACAAGCACTTCCAGAAGATAGTTAGTTTGATTTCTATCTTAGACACTTATGACAGTGGGACTTCCTCTGTAGAGGTGCCTGCTTTTCTCCCAGCACTGACTTTGTCAGAAGTGAAGGTAGCTGGAGACCCAGCTTTTAAATAGCTAAGGTAAACTGCAGTGAATTATGTTCTGTGGCTTTATTGCTGAAATACCCTACAAAACCCCCTATTTTATAAAGTGTCTGGGTTTTCTCCTAAAAACAATACATACAGCAGAAGGATTCAAAATCAGTGCACGCTTTGATTTTGTTTTTTTTCAGCCTGTTGCCTCAGTGTATTTTACAGACACTAATTTTCACTCACAACATCCTAGCAAAGGAGGTGCTAGCAAGCTTCAGCAGCTGTGAGAAATTAAAGTACAGGAAGCCTGAAGTGCACACCTGGAGTGATAAAAAGAAGTGAGGAATTGCAGTTCTAGTTCTGTATCTATAAGGGTGTTTGTTTTTTTTTTCCCTGATTCAGTGGAATTTTTTCACCCTTTTCTTCCAAAGGTCTCAACACAACTACTTGAGAATCACTCGAATTCTGAAAAGTCTTGGTGAGCTTGGATATGAGAGTTTCAAATCTCCCCTGGTAAAATTTATTCTCCATGAAGCTCTTGTGGAAGATACCATTCCCAACATTAAGCAAAGTGCCCTAGAATATTTCGTGTATACTATTAGAGACCGAAGAGAAAGGAGGAAACTCCTGAGGTTTGCCCAGCAACATTATATGCCCTCAGAGCATTTTATCTGGGGACCCCCAAGAAAACAGAAGTCAGAGGGAAGCAAAACAAATAAAAAGCCAGCATCTCCAGTTTCAATTCACAGTGGTTCTATTTCTAAGCATAAGAAACCAAAAGAGCCTAAGAATACATCGGCAAGCGGAAACTCAGCTGGTAAAATAACTGAAGAAAGAAAGGTAGAACTCACAAAAAACAGGGAAGAAAATGACCAGGATGAGCAAGAAATGAACTGTGATGCCGTTAGGCAGAACAACAGTGAAAAGAACAATGATACCGATAATAGTCAGCTTTCAAAATCAGAAGAAATTAATGATACGTCAGACAGAAAGGAGGACGCTTCTCATTCCAAAAAAGATGACGAAAATCTGAACAATGATTGTGGAAATCACCCAGGCACTGTAGAGAAAGATTTCTGTGACACTGAGAATTCTTCAAATAACACATCAGCAGATCTACAAGATAACCTTGATAAGGATACACTTTCAGGGGGAACCACCACAAAAAACAAGGATGAGCTCAAATCATGAGTCTGAGGTTAAAAATCATTGTTTCATATTGAATGAAGCAAATTATTCATTGCTCCTTCATTTTGGGTGAAATTTCCATCTAGTGTGGTATAAAATGTTCCTGAAACTATGCTTGTTGAGAATGCATCAGATGAGGCTTCTGTTAGGTTAATGAATTTCATTTTTTTTTCAGCCTCTGTTTATCAGCAGCCAGCCAGGTGTGGCTCTTTAAAACAATTATGTATATTCAAAGCTAAGAAATTCATTATCTTTTCCAGACAGATTGCATAGAAAAGCTTATCTACTTTTTTTTGCCATTAAATTCATCCAGTATTTTTTTAAAAAGGAAGAGTGTAACTTACTAGAAAGCCTTGGAACATCACAATTTTTAAGTTTCTTTTACTATACTTTAAGTGTTGATTTCCTTTTATGAAATGACTAGAAATTATATTGAGAGCAGTTTTTTCCCTAGTGGATATATTTTTAGGAGCTATGTTCATGATTTAACAGCGGGATTTGCACAGCATCTTTTACCTTAGATTAGGGTCCTTGTTGGAGACACTTAGTAACAGATCTCAAAGTGCCCTATGCAGCTGGGTATTGTTGTACATTGAATAAAAGTTTAACTTACAATGAGACTGTATCCATAGCTTTTGGGTACAAGGGAAGTTGCACTTTAGACTACTTTTTTTTTGTCCCTGTTATGTTCTCTCCTCTTACTCATCTGCTATCTACTGCTAATTGGTGGGGAAGGATCTCTCTGGTCACTCAGATTTGGCCTCAGTTTGAAAGCTCTCTGTTGATCAGCTGTAATAAACAACAACTTCCATCTGAGTTCAGCACCTGGAAAGCCTCTGGACAGCTGAAAAGCAGCATCTTCACCACAAAGCACTTAATCAAAGTGAAGATGAGTGACAGAGAAAATGTCACCAGGTCTGTCCAGGTGGATCTTACCTGAACTTGTATGTTTCTTGGCCAGTTTTGGGTAAGGTCTGCACAATGCTGAACCCTCTATTGCTGGTCTGGGAGAGAAAGGCAGTTCTGATAGTTCCTTCCAGCTGTCTGTGCCCTTTCTTTGCTCTCTATCAGAGGTCTTTCAGATTAATGATATTTTGATCATGAGCTGAAACCTGAGGTAGGCCAGTCTGCTGGCCTGGCTGGAGCCCAGCAGGTAGGAATTTCCCAGTTAAGTTCTTTTGCAACTTTCTTCACTGAGGGAGTGTCTGCTTTCCTTGAGTAGCCTCTTCTGACTTCATGCCATTCAGTCGAACAAGGTAGTACCCAGCAAGTCAGTTGTGTAGAATATGAATTAAAAAATAATGCGGGTAGAACTCCCAATTTCTACAGTCCTAAAATAGTCTAAAATTTCTGTATGTATTTTCTATTTAAGAGTGTATATATTATCCACTGCCTTTAATGTATTTTTGATGAAACGTTATGAAGCAAGTGGCTGACTACAGTTTAACTGTCAGTGCTACAGGACTTCCTTCCAAGTCTTACAACTCAGAATGACGAAGTCTTCAGGGGTTTCAGAGCACAGACAAAATGTCTCTTATTTTTCTGTTTCACTAATTCCCATCAAGGCAGTACATCATCCATTGCTTTCCCCAGGTAGCACTGTTTCTTGGGATCAAATAGAGTGGCAGTTGGAGATCTTGGTACCCATGGACAAAGATGTATCCCTCCTCTACTGTGCTGACCTGTAAGGAAAGGAACGTATGTACGTGCATTTTTTTTTTTTAGGGTAACCCAAATGGCTGAAGGAGGCATTAAGTCCATCTGAGCACAAGTGCCCCAGAGAATTCTTCTGGCAGCCACCACGTCTTTCAAGCTGTAAGGGTGCTAAGAACTCTTTCACAATACCCTGGACTTGAACTAGGATCCCCTTGTTCCTGTTTGCCTCTGACCATCAGAGCAGAAGGGGACAGGAAATGCTGAGATAAAATTGGTCCGTGTAGTTAAGGACTCTGACCCCACGCATACGCACAGGGAGGACAACCTTATGTTCTGCCAATGACTTTTTAAATCTTGAGTGCCTAACCATGCCAATGTAATAGCGTTGTTTTTACATAGTTATTTCTCAAGTGACACAGGGAGTATTTATACTCTGTGTATGAGCAACATAACTATAAGGTAGGTAGTTACACAGAGCCTTCAATTTATGGACTTTAGTATTAAGGTTAAACACTAAAAAAAATGGATAGTGTTCAAGTGAAATAAGGGATGCTGGGGGTGTTATTATATTTATACTGTAATTAATTGAACGTTGATGACCTCAGGAGATCTTTTGTCTACTGAACAAGAAAAAAAAAAAAAAGAAAGAAATCTTGCTCTAATTTTTCTCTGCAGTATTCTGTTATTGTGACACACCTTTTGCCTATACATGCTTGCTGGTTCTCCACTAATAATTAAGTACTTAATGTACTTTTAATCTGGCAGGGCTGTCTGCATTAAGGGCCCAGTGTATCTGAAAATATAGTCAAGAACTTTGGGACTTATCCTTGTTAACTCTGCAATTATGTTTTGTTGGTTTTTTTTTAAATCTGCAACTCAGTATATTTCTATCAGTTTTCATAGACATTAAAAAAGTAGTGGTATACCAGTTGCCTACAGAGAACTATGGGGATTAGGTGAGTGAGATTTTTTTGTGTCAGGTGGGCTCCTGCGCTCCGCAATCTTTGTCTTATAGCTTTATCAATGGAATTACTCCCACGGGACACTTCAGCTTTAACTAACAAATTCTGAGCTATGTCAAATGCGATGGTTTATCATTCTTTTCATGGAGGAGTTGCTGCTTCTGATTTTGCAAGTGCTTAAAAGAAGGATTCACTGCAGGGCAATCATACAGTAAAGCACCGAGTTGAGATGTGTGAAGACCAAGTGGGTGCACTGTATGCATTTCGTTACAGAATCATGGCCTTAGCAACCAGAAGCACCCCATGCTGAAGTTTCTAAGTATTGGCTTTCAGACGTACAGTGCAGTATATGTTTAAATGATTGTATTCTCATAAATGCCAGTACTTAGTTGTTTAACCATGAGTTCAGAAACCGAGGATGTGCAAAGAAAGTCAGGATATTTGCTTACTCTTAAACTTGGTTTTGTCTTGCTATACTTAAATATTCAGGGATTTCTGTGTCCTTACTACAATAATGTGTTTTGGCCCGGTGTTTTAGCAGAATCTGAGCTATTCATTTATTAATTGAAAGGAACATCCCATAGAGGGGTTCTTTCTTAGTAACTACATCTGAGTAGCCTCTGGTACTGGTAAGTGGGAGTAGTGTGTATGTATGCACACTCCTGTGAGTACGGTGATGGGATATGAATGCACAACTGGACAGAACATTACACACATGCAAGGGAAGGCGATTATACAAATCATTCAAAAATGCAGCACTTTAAGATTAGTTACAGCTCTGTGCCCTACTCTTCAGGACGTAACTGTGCCTCGGTACCTGATACTGTGTTGGCATAGAGACAGAAAGCTCGGGTACATGAGGTGTGCACCACAGACCGTTCAGATAAGAAGATCAATTACATGTGTGCTCATATCGAGAAGTAGAACTGAGCTCTTGGTATCCACGTTGCTCATATTTAAAGGAGTGATCTTGAAGGATGCTAAAAGATATTTGCAATAAGCCTTTGAGCGCAGTTCCTTAGCTTGGTCAGCTCCTCAGTTTCCTGTTCTAAGATTGCAGCAGTCTGATGTATTAGGTATTTGTACAATCATAGTTAATATTTCATGTAACCTAGTGTAAGCCTCCTTGAAGTATTCCAGGATAAGTCTAATAATCTGCAATTGCATATACCTGTACTATAACCAGAAAGTTTACAGACCTTAGAAACTTCGGATCATTTTGATGGATGATCCAATAAGGTAAGTCAAGGGAGATAACAGATTTAAGTGGAAAACAGCTCTTGTTGGTTTTTAAATAATTTCTTTATATCTGTTTAATTGAATTTTTTTTCACCTTTCTTTTCCTGACAGTTGTGATGGTACTGATCAAATATTATAGTAAGATATATACGTTTAAGTGAAAATGTAACTTATTGTGCTACACTTGTACAGGTAAAATATCACCTTGAATTTCCTTGACAAAAGTTGTATTTATGAATAAGATACAAGTATGTGGAGTAAGTTTTGCCATTAATAAAAGTGTGACAATATCATGCTAATGATGTATGTTGTCCTAAGAGTGTGGATCAGAACCAAAGATGTTTCTAGCCTTGTATCCTGTATCCAGCAGTGGCCACCAACAGATGGTATGAAATAAAGAACAGATAAGGTGACCCTGTTTTTCTCCAGGAATTTTTCCATTTCCAAAGAAACTCATGGTTTCTTTCAGCCTCCCTTGAGGCTGTGAGTTGCATGTTTTAATTATGTTTTGTGTGGAAAAAGTAATGTCTTGCTTGTCTCAGATACCTTTTTTCAAGAATTGCTAGTGCATTTGAACACAGTTTCTAAAAGGACTACAAGATGAACAGTAATCCACTTCAAGACAGTTTTTAAAAGCCGTGGGAGATTCTAATATTAAAATACCTGCTTAGGGAGAAAATATCCTATGTCTCTGTCCTTAGGCAGAAGATGTCTGCTTAGGCAGAAAACTTGTCCTATGTTGATGACAATATTATCTTACTGATCCCTTCTGAATAAATTTTTATACATAAATCCTTTTGTATGAAGTATCAAACGCCTGATTCCAACTGCAGAAAAGATTTTTTTTTTTTTTTTCCTCTTGGTGTAAAAGCAAGATAAGTTAAAGGCGAAACCTATTCCCGGCCCACATCTGAATGAGGTACTTCTGGATTTGGAGGTGCTAGCATCAAAGGGTATAACATTGTGATCATGTAGAAGATGGAAATATTGTCTGGGCTTTGTTGAGAACCATGCTCCTCATTCTACATTTTGGTAATTTATTTTGATGTGTGTCCACAGTTCCAATTGCAATTGGAGTAACTGCTCAAAAGGTATTTTCGACAGCCATTGGAGCCTGAAAATGAAGGATGGGTCAAAAAGGCCTAAGCCTGGGCAATCCACCCTCCATTCATGTCATGGTCAACACCATAGCTTCACTACTGACAGGTAGTTAGATGCAGTTCTCCGGTGTCTCTGTATATCTCTGTGCTCTGTATTGCCTGTGAACTATTCCTTTTCCTGAAAGCTGTGTTCCTTTTACAGCCCGCCTTCTTAAGTATACTTACCTAAGACCATTGGGGAAAGCAGGAGTTTATTTTAAAGAATGTATTTAATACGTGCCATACCTAATGGACTCCTAAAATATGATTCAGAAGCTATAGAGATCAATTAAATACAGACCTCTTGTGGCTTTACACTTATAATCACCTTTATATTTGTTTTCAAAAGCATTAAACTGCTTGCTATAAAATAACAAATGTGAGGATCAACAAATTGTTCTGAAAGAAGTCTCTTCTCAGAAGCTCAGCACTTTTAAATTCTGTTCTTAAAAGTCTAGTGGCATGTTCATCAACTAAAGTTTATTGTGAATTATGCTGAATGTATTTGCTACTGTATATTTGCTACTATGTGAAAATTATTGTTTTGCAGTAAAGATTTTGACACTTTTTTGGGATCTGCTTAAGCATGTTTGCTAATCATTAGTTGCCCTTTTTTCTGTGTTTTAACCTGTTCCATGGCTGTTTGCCTTTTATGCAGTTTGAGTTCAGCAACAGATAATTAGGGATAGTTTTGCACTGATAAAATTCAGAAATTTTGTAGACTTCATTGTTAAAATATATTCTAAGAAAAAAAGTGCAGTAAAAAGAAGAAAACCAAAAGCCAGCAATTTTTATTTGCAAAATGAAGCAGCTACATGTCAGTGTTTATGAATGGTCCTGCTCTCTTTTCTGTATTCCTTTGCAGTGTTCAATTACAGAATGCCATGCATGTTTGGGTAGTACCAATACCATATGTATGTGGTAGGAGTGGTAACCAGTTTCTGGAATTGTAATGCACTATAAAGATATATTTTATAATTCTGTAACTGTATGGCAGTGTTATGCCAAAAAAAATAATAATTGTATAAACATAAAAAGCAATAGTTTATGTTGCTTACTGCTATATTTTAAATTGTTTGTAAAATTAAATACTTGGATTTCCTTTCAGGTAAATATATTTTTAATAACAGCCGCCAAAAAGTCTAATAAAGCTTCTTCATTTAGCAGCATTGTTTTAGCAACATGTACAAATATTGTGTAGCTCTAATAATGTGTATTTGCTGTTTGGCACTTGTTTGTATAGTCTTCTGTAAATGTATTAATTCTTAAAAGTAGGGCATTAAAGGCTCTGGTCCTCCTTTTTTGTTGTCAGTCGCAAAACCACCCTGGATAGAGAGGAACAAGGGAAGGCCCAGAGTGAGCTTTACTAAAACTTTGGGGTTTGCTTTTGGTGTTTTGTTGGGTTTTTTTCTTTTTTAATTTAAGGAAAATATATATGCTGAAAATGCTGTTAACATCAAAGGGTAAAATATACATTATGATTATACAGACAGAAACCCTCTGGAGCAGTGCCAGCAACTGGCTACTGCTGTTTAAATGTTGTAGGGAAACATTTAACCTGCTGGTTGTATTTATCCTGCAGTGAAGCTGTAGAATTGGATGTCTTCAGCTCCTTCACCCCCGCCTTGTTTTCTCCTAAGATACTACTCACGTGGTGGGACTGCAGATACAAAGGACACAGCAGGTTTGGAGTGGGTTTCCTATTCTCACACATTTCTTCTCAAAGCGAGGAGAAGCAGGTGCTCTTTATGCAAAAGAAGAACTTTGTACATGGTCCATGTCTTGAATGAAGCTTGGTGTTAACATAGTGTTGTTAACTTCTGTGGTGTCACACCACCCAGGGCTGGGGTTGAATAACACGATGTGTCAGTGGGCTGGTTTCCTCAGAAAATCGAGTTAGAGCTCCCTGAGGGAATTGTGATGGTTCATTTGCAAAGATGGGCTGCAGGGCTGCTCCCCTTTTCCACCCTTGGAGCATAAACTTCACAAGTAAAGGTCCAGAGCCTGTATGAAGACACCTGGTTATGTAGCTGGCTGTTGTACCAGCAACTTTGGACTTTGAGCAGTAAAAAGATCATTCCTGCAGGAGCACAGACCCTTATGGGTGCCAGAGCCACTTCCGAAAAATTGTCCTGAGGCTCTTTACAGGGTAAGAGCATAAACTGATACCCCAAATCTAACTGGCCATAGTTAAATTCAGACAAACCAGCTTCTGGAGAAGGTGGAACAAGAGGCTGGTGGGCCCAGCACCCCAACTGCCTGCTGCCTGCCCCAGCCAGAGGGGCAGGCACCCACGTAGGAATGCAGCAACACACCTTTGGGTCAGCAGGGGAGCCAATGGCTCTGTCCCCCCCTCCATGAATATATGATGGATGGAAACACATGCTTATCTTTCAGGGCATACATTCACCTACTTTGCTTTATTTTGGGGGGTAACATCTAGGAAATTGTCAGCTGCTGGTGTGCCAGGGGCACACAGAGTGAGACTCTGCGCTGGTGGGAAGAGTACACAGCAAGGAAGGCCAGAAATGACAGCGCTTGTGTTTGTGCAAGGAGAGCTGGGAAGCGCTTTCATTTTGCATAGAGTGGCGGTGGAGATGGCTGAAATAAATCTTAACTACCTCTGTTGTTTAGGGAGTTAAATTGCAAGGTTTTGTTTTGATTTTGTTATTTTGCTGAAGTATTTTTCTAGCAGAGCTGTACCATAAAATTGGGATGAGAATATTTTCTTTTGATATACGTGGATGATCTTGAGCAAGGCCTAAAATGTTTATAATGATCACGTTAATTGCAAAAATGTGATTTAGCTAACAAAACCTGGGAATACTCTTCTTAAAATTACATTTTAATGGATTTATTTTGCTTTCTCTGTCTGGGCTGGGTAATAAACTGCAAGAGAAATACTAAATATCTTCATTCCCTGGGGTCAAGCACACCAAGTGTTATGGGGTTGGGGCAATCCCAAGCACAAATACAGGCTTGGGAGAGAATGGATTGAGAGCAGGACTGTGGAGAAGGACTTGGGGGCATTGATTGACAAGAAGCTCAATGTGACCCACCAATGGATGCTCACAGCCCAAAAAGCAAATCAGATCCTGGGCTGCATCAAAAGAAGCATGGCTAGCAGGTTGAAGGAGGTGGTTCTCTACTCTGCTCTTGTGAGACCCTATCTGGAGTACTGCATTCCATTCTGGGGCTCTCAGCATAAGAAGAACATAGACCTGTTGGGCCAAGTTCCAAGGAGTGCCATGAAGATTGTCTGAGGGTTGGAGCACCTCCTCTATGAGGACAAGCTGAAAGAGTTTGGTTTGTTCAGACTAGAAAAAAGCAGGCTCCAGGAAGACCTCATTGTGGCCTTCCAGTACTTAAAGGGAGCCTACAGAAAAGATGCGGAGGGACTCTTCATTGGGAAGTGTAGTGACAGGACAAGGGGTAATGGTTTTAAATTGAAAGAGGGTAGATGTAGATTAGATGTAAGGAAGAAGTTGACTGTGAGGGTGGTGAGGCACAGGAACAGACTGCCCAGAGAAGCTGTGGATGACCCCTCCCTGGAACTGTTCAAGGCCAGGGTAGATGGGGCTTTGAGCAACCTGGTCTAGTGGAAAATGTCCCTGCCCATGGCAGGGAGTTTGAAACTAGATGATTTTTAAGGTCCCTTCCAACCCAAACCATTCTATAATTCTATGATTCTCATTTCAAAGTTAAACCCGTAAGTGTGACTGGAGAGTATCTGCATTTTAAAAACAACCTTCCAAAGAAGCGGCAAAAGTACCTAGCAAAGTATTTTGCAACTATATATCTTTATTAGATATATAGCAACACTGCTTTTTAAATGTTAGCTTCACATATCTTCTGAGGTGGATTACATCGTAGTCAAAACTCTAGTGTGACTTCATTGACTGGTTTGTATCCAATATGAAAGTTGCACTTTTGGCTCCGTGAATCCTGTTATTTGAAGTGTGGCTGTCTTCAGTGGAGCAGGAGGAGTGGATGTTGAGAAACACCAGAGCCCCCAGTTTTGTCCCCACCTTGGAAGGCTGTCACAGAGAACCAGTCAAGCAGAGTCTGGGGCCAGGGTCGTAACGTGGTCCTGCTCCCACCTTTCCAAAGATGCTGTAGTCAAACACCATTTGCTTCCCTATATCGAGATGAGCTGAAGATTTGGCCTTCTCAGAGCTGGCCTGAGAACTGTCACTCATGGCCAGGGTCCAGGGCTGGGCAGGTTCTTTTGCCTCACCACTGGGGTCTGATTCATGCAGGCTAAGTTCTGCGCCCAGTGGGTCTATTGACCTGCCCAAGTGCAATTACTGGCAGCTCAGACCTGTCCTTAGGGTTAATCTTGGTCTGCATGTTATGGGGTGAGCTTAAAAATAAAATTATTTTCAAAGAATTGTCCCTATGAAAAGCCAATTTAAGGTTTAATTAGGCCCGAGAATTTGCCTTATCTGATAAACTCTTGGAATGTTTTCAAATAACTTGATATAGTATATGCAATGCATTAGATGTTTTTGCAGGCAAGATTCTATAGGCATCGTAATTTCCATGCTTACTGAATGTAGGAAAAACATTTAAAATTCAACTGGCTCTTTCTATTTTTATTTAATGTGTAAATCAGACATAATTCATGCACAGTTCCTTCCAGGTTTAGACATTTATTGAGCACTATGTATGGTTATAAACGTTTTGTGGCAGCTGTTTCAAGTTTCAGAATAGAAATAGAAAAAAAAAAGAAGCCTCACATTTTCACTTCTCCAATTTCCTTTGAAAGCTTAAACAAGGAAGCTTCTAATTTTCTGCTTCCAAACTGGCAGCTGAAATTGGGGCCTTGAATTACTTCGGAGAACTAGGACTTGGGACCTTCAGCCCTACATGGGATTCTCAGTCACTTGGAGGCAAGTCTGTAGTACTTAGTTACCAAAAACTGCAGAAATGTCGTAGGATTTTCCAAAACTACAAGGCCTCTAATGCCGATACTGAATGAACAAGCGCTCTCAGGAGGTCTGTGAAGGGTTTCTCTACATCTAGAGGAAGCTCAGGAGCAGTCTAGTTTTTCAGTCCGCTTTGAAGAGGTTATTGTGAAACTCCACATTTTAACTCTTCACTTAAAAATAAGAGTTTTTTCTTTTTCTTTTTTTTCTCTGTTTTTCTTTAATGATAAGGACCCGGTGATCATGGCATCTTTTTTTACAGGTTAAACTGTAACTCAAACCTTTGCCATGCTGACATGCATCAACAACACTCCCCATGCTGGTGGTTGCTTCTTACTCATCCTGAGTCACCGCCATTGCACACTCAAAGCCATCCCTGCTTGGCGATCACGCCCAACTGTGAATGCCCAACACCACGGATCTTACCTGTCTGACTAGCACTGGTAGCCATGGTCCTTCATGGCCACTGTCACTGCAGTGGAGGTGAGCACACTCAGCTCTTCAGTGGGGAAAGCTGCATCTGAAGTGAGCGTCTGCTTCCTCTTCCCTACCCCCAGATTTGGTCCCTTTGTAAGGTGGTTGAGATTCGAGGCAATTCCCAGACATAGGTCACCACCCTGGACTACACACTGCCTGATCCTGGCAGAGATGTTACTTTCCAGACTGCGGCAGGTGCCTCACCCTGCTGCTCACTGCTTCTGTCCCTGCTCAGCTGCTGCTCCCTTTCCTAAAGCTGAAGCAGTCTTTTCATGGGTCTCTTCCTTGCACTTTTTCAGTGGTGGCTAATGGCCCATCAGTGCATTGTTAGTTGTTATGAGGACTCCCTCCTCAACTGGTGCCCATATTTTCAAGCCATTGCTGTTGTCCTGCCCTTAAACTGTGCAGACACCTGATGCCAAGCTCCATTCACCCAATGAGCTAGTAACAAACTTATGACCTCCATGCCAAGGCAAAATGGGCTTGCTGGCTGTGAGGAGCAGCAAGGAAAGGTCACCATGCCTTGGGAAACGACAGCCCACATCAGGTCCGGCCTGTGTGGGGAGTGCCATTGCTTTTAAGGAAGGACACGTGTAAGTGATTGCAATAAGCCTTCCTGTGGCTTTGTATGAAATTCCCCAAAAGACTACTCGGGTATCAGAGTTTGTTTATGGTAATGAGGGCCCAGTGCCATAAAGCTAGCAAGAATATGTCCCAATAGTGCTTTTTAGAAGCTCTTCACCACTTGCTGCTGACAAAATTTCAATCTTGAAATCTCCTGCAACCATCAGATAATTAAGAAATGTTGCTGAGTCACACCTGCATAGGGTAAGTGCCTCCCTGGGGCATGGCTGGGAACACCAAAAACTATTTCAGTTATGTCCCCAAACGCAGCAGATGTGAATGATTCAGTGACATACCCAGTGGCACATTCTCTGCTGACTCATTTGCTGTGTTGCCACTGAGATAATAGAGGAGTCCTACTAGGTAAATTCAAGGCAGATTTTTGCCAGGACTTTGCAAAGATCTTTTCACTGAGACTCAGAAAGAGAATACATTTGTATAATAAGAGTCACACTGCAGTTCAAGGATCTTTGCTTGAGAGAATCTGACTCCTGTGGGACCTGTTGAAATTAGAAGTGGGGTGAAAGCTGTCTGGGAGACTCTTTCTCCATTGACAGCTGAGTAAATCCCAGCAAGCCTCATCCACTTTGCCAGGAATAATTTGGGAAATTACACAAATGGCAGTCTTTTGGTGTGAGCAGTCTAAGAGCAAGGTGAAGGTAGGACTTCGGTGACTGACTCCTTTGGTATGCAATAAAAACGTCAAATTCAAAAATAGCATACTGAATCTGAAATTTGTCATACAGATAACTTCAGTGTCTACCTAACCCTAAATTGTCTCACCTGTTAAGCCACATGTTAGATACCTGATGTTCCACTTCTGGCCAATCTTTGGCAGTAAGGTTCCAGTGTTAGGGGGCACGGATGGGAATTAATAAAATATCATGGGGATCAGCAAGGAGGGATGTTCAGAAAAAAGGCATAAAGATTACTGTGTTGGACTGGAGGGTTTCTGACCCAAGGGTACTGTTGAAGACATACATGACTTAGGGATGAAAAGAGGAGCTTTCATGCTATTGTGAGATTGAAAGCGGGTGCTCGCCTCTTCACTGACTTGCTTTGTCAACCAGAACTGCTTGGATGTCACTGACTTGAAGATAAGTAGAAATGTTTCAGAAAAGACACGTGGCATTCAAAATCTTGATGCATTTATGAATCTGCAAATCTAATTTCACTTTCCTGTAATGTGAGCAGAAGGCTTTGTTATAAAGTCCTGAGCCTATCTTGAACAGGATATCCTCAAGGGCCAGCGATCATTCTTGTAGATCCTCATGGGCCTACTGTCCTTAGTCACATGCTTGATTTATGTTTTATCCAAGAACAAACCTGATGTCAGGGACCTGAGTGAACCAACAGGCTCTGCATCATCCAGTGAACGCTCCTGTGTTCAAGGGCAGCCTGTAACCTGGGATTGCATTGCTGTGAAAAGACTTGAGGGAAAAAAAATCTGTGACGTGCCTCATTGGAGGTCTCCCTTGCTTCGTGGGGGAGCTGGGGAGCTCAACTCCTGACCTGTGGGCTTTGCCTGAGCTATACTGCAGCCATGCCTGCACCCAACCATGCTCCTCACTGAGCCCAGTTAGATGACCTGAATCATGACTTGACTAGACCTGCCTCACCAGTGCTATTTAATGTCTTCATCAATGACATAGACAATGGGATTGAGTGCCCCCTCAGCAAGTTTGTCAATGGCACCAAGTTGAGGGCCAAAGGCAAGGTCCTACACGTGGTTTCGGGCAACCCTTGGTATCAATACAGGCTGGGGATGAAGGCATTGAGAGCAGCCCTGTGAAGAAGGACTTGGGGGTAGTGGTGGAGGAAGAGCTGGACATGAGCCAGCCATGCACATTTGTATCCTGGGCTGCATCAAAAGAAGTGTGGCCAGCAGATGAAGAGAGGTGATTCTGCCCTCTACTCTGCCCTGGTGAGACCTCACCTGGAGTACTGCAACCAGCTCTGGAGCCCCCAACACAAGGACATGGAT
>JAVSBS010004496.1:9988-22495 GCA_033124195.1 Coracias cyanogaster | reverse complement strand
TCAAGAGGTAATGGTTTTAAACTAAAAGAGGTAGATTTAGACTAGATATGAGGAAGACATTTTTTACAATAAGGGTGGTGAAACACTGGCACAAGTTGCCCAGAGAGGTGGTAGAAGCCCTGTCTCTTGAAACATTCAAGGTCACATTGGATCAGGCTCTGAGCAGCCTGATCTTGTTGAAGATGTCCTTACTCACTGCAGAGGGGCAGGACTAGATGATCTTTAAAGATTCCTTCCAACCCAAACCATTCTATGATTCTATGATCATTATTGTTATTTTTTGGTGTTGCAACTAGACAAGAGAAAGAGTAGATTAAACACTGTAATTGAATAGTCTGCTGCAAATGTAATGAGACAGACTGCTGGTTAGAAACTTTGATGACACTTGCCTGGAGCATCCCTGAGGATCTTCTTCCTTCCCCATATACCCTCAACCCACCACCACAGCCCCAAACGATGGCACCAGCCAGAGTAGCAGCTATGAGCATCTGTACCACTGCTGGTGCCTTCTCCCTTCTGGCACCACAGCCCTAGAGCTTGCTGGCTTGCAGCTTTCCCCCATAGCTGGTTGCTTTGCTTGCCTTCCTAGTTTCAGGATTTCTTTTCCCTGACTCTTACTGTCCTGGCTGCAGGCTGGTCCCATCTGCCCTGAAACTCAGCTGAACCCCTTAAGTGGTCTCTTTTCACAAGTGAAAACAGGGATGCTGTGGAGAGCTTAAGGTCACTATTTGAAAAATAATCCTTTTTCTGAGGTGAAAGATTCTTTGATTTTCTGCCTCAAATTTCCTTTGCCTCTATCTTTCTTGTATGTCTACAGCAAAAGTTGAAAATATCTCAGGAAGAGCGGGTGATGGATGGCTTGTAAAGAAATGCAATGAGACCATAGGAAACTGATGAGATGCTTTCTGTGGAAGCCAAGCTGCAGGACGAGAGAGGCAATTCACAAGTGGTAGAACAGCTGGCAACTCCAACCCACACCATCTGGATTTGTGTGATTTTATAATATTTATTGTCACTAACTCTGCAAGGAATATGAATAGAGTTGGCTACAAGTGGAAATGAGCTGGCTTTTCAATAGAGCGAATTGTGTGTGGAGCCTTGGCAGGGACACATAGCAGGGTGAGCATCTGATACTAGCCAGCCAGCCATGAATTACCACTTCATTGGTCAGGCTGGCTACATGAAACAACAACAGAACATTTTTCAGTCAGGCAAGGGAAGCCTTGCTGAAAAAATTGCATTGCAAAACTACCATTCAGTGAGGGGAGACAGAAGGTTCCCACCTCCCTAACTTTAGTCTGAAACTTGTGAGAGCCATGTCACATTTTCCTTAGAACTTTAGTGTCAATAGATGTGGGATTACTCAAGAATCTTACACATATTTTTAAAAAGTCTTTTTGGGTCTTATTGTTAAGAAGAAGCTGTGACCCACGTCTACCTAACAGCCACAGAAAATGGAACAACCACTGAGCACATTTTCTTAAATCTTCTGATTTGAGTAAGTTTGTGGTTTTGGGATTCTCATTCATGATTGTGAAAGCACTGAGCTGTCAGTGTTGAGCATATTCATGCAGGGATTGTGAATGCTGCCTTAGGAAACTGCTCTCTGGAGGTGCCTGTTTTGCTCCATGAATGCCAAAGGGAACACTGCCACTCCTAAAACAGCTGTCCTGGTTAGAAGCTCAAAGTGGGACAGGAAGTGTTTAGGCTTTTATGTTTCTGGTCCTTGTCTGTGAAACAGGATAAAATGGTTTTTTTTCCTTCCTGCAGATCAGCCAAAGGATAAATTCCTGTTCTTCTGATACCATAATCTGGTAATTACATGAAAGCTCAGCCTATCTTATTTTTACTTTAAAAAGTTTTTACTTCTCATGGGACATTAGGAAAGCTTAAAACTTTTAGTCTGAGTTTATTTAGATCAGACTTACAAAGGAAGACAAATAATGATGTCTTCCTTCCTTCCCCTCTTTCTTTCTTTCTTGATCTTACACATTTCAGTCCTATGTGGTTGGGGAACCAACCTATTTTTGATCATTGACTAGAGTATTGAAACAATAGAGAAATACATGCCAAAAAAAAATGAAACCCAAATTAGCATTTTCTAAATCTTTCCTTCACCTTTGAAACTTGAGTTTAAATTTATTTATTATTTTTTTCAATGGAAAAATACTGGTTCTCTATTCTGGGATTCACTCCAGAGCTGAAAACACTAGTATTTGTAGTACATCAATTTACAAAAGCTGTTAGTTAAGCTGAAGAAAATCGTGGCAAGATATGAATGCCTGACAAGATGAAGTGTCTAGCAGAGCATCACACAAAAAATGCATCTTATGTCCAGCTTGCACTGAGTGCAATAGCTCAAAAGGGAAAAGGCAGTCACAAAGAGCGATGCTGGCTCTTCTGTCCTTAGCTAACAGAAATGGGCAATAAAAGCAATAGCAGAGAGGAATGTGAAGATCCAGCACTGGCCTTAACAAGATACCTCTCTAGAAAAGCCCGCAATGGTGACAGAAATATCTTCAGTACTGAAGACTACTCTGTAACTAGCATGTCAAGAGGACACTGAGAAGGGGACCGACTTATGTGTATCTATCTCATGTACTGTGCTGAAGATAAATCAAGAAGAAAGAAATTCAGCACTTTTTGTCAGCAGCATGATGAGAGCTGATTGTGCATCTGTTGAAAAGGAAGAATTCAGCTGGAGAAACAATGAGAGGGACAGAAGACAGCCTGTGTGAAACATGCTGGACTTGGGACACCTCCTGCTCTGAATGCCCCGTGTGCGTGCACCAAGATCCATTCCTCCCAGACGCATCTCCTGAATGAGGCTGTATAATACTAAAGAAGTTCTCTTACAATGAGTTTCCCAGGGGGATTTTGTACAACGCTCCATCACAATGCTGTAGATTCATTCACTTTGTATTGCATTTGGTGGCATTAAGATTTGAAGTATTCAGGGGAAAAAAAGTCCTACTTTGGAAATGCCAGGATGTGCAGATAGAGGTGAAGATAAAGTGGACAGCAGCCTCTCTTTTTTTCCTAGTCAGATGTGCTCACCCAGAGCACAAACTGCCACAGCAGCTCAGATATCCCCAGGCCTAAGTCCTGACTAGTGACAGTCTTCAAACAAGGAACTGGGCAGGCTGGTGATGGCAGATGGCTGTGCTGGGTCTGCCAAAGGTCTCCCACTCTGGGACTACTGGGCTGACTGGACATGAGTACTCTGGGCTTACTGCACGCATGTCATGGTGCCACAGGAGACTCAGTGCTTAAGTGAGTGGTCTTTATGCATCAGCCATAAGGCAAAGGGTCAATGTGGTCTCAAAACAAAATTATTCATTGAAGATCATTGTTAGCAGTCATTCATTCAGGTGCCTAGCACTGAAATTCCTATAATCACAGATATTTCACAGCCAGATAGTACATTCTCTATTCCTCAAAGAATGGAAGAGTTGGTTTTGGTTTTTTAAGTGTAACCGTTGAGCAGATAAATTGAAATGTGACCATCATATAGTACAAGACGCATAGTAGAGAACACAAATGCTTCAGCTTCTTGGCAGCAAAATTGTATTTAACCGTATTCAACTCTTTTCTCCTTGTCCAGACATGTCCAGAAAAAATCAATCTTATGATCAACATGCCACAGGAATCTCATTTTTTAATTTGGCACTCTAAGGGATTCTCTTTTGATCCTTCTGATCAGACAAGAACAATTACTGTGCGTCTAAGCCTTCCCTTGCCTCCAGTCTCCAATTAGTCACATCTGATAACATTTTTTCAATGTAAAAATAAGGTCATCTTTTCAACTGCTTATGTCTAAATCAGGAGACACTATGATAACTCATTCACAAAACAACCTCATTCTTCCCAAGCAGCCCGGGACCTTCTGCATCAAGGTTTTCAAAATAATCACCTCTTAAAAACCTTCGTCTGGACTGTAAGAAAGCTACTGATTACATTTTTGTTTGCTTGAGATACCTCCTGGTGTTTTGAAAAGTACACAGGCTAAGCCAAGCACTTGCCTGCATGTTTTTCAGTTCACTAAAGAGACCTCCCTAAGATCAGTGGGATACCAACACATCAAAATTGAGCCTGTACATAAGTGCTGTGAGTCCAGAACTTTCTCGTCCATGCTTCTCCAGTTTGTTTTCTTCTTTTCAGAACTTTAAACTATGTTGTGGGCTTTTACTTCAAATGTCCTTTCAGTTCTGTCATGGAGAAAGGTTACAGTCTTCACATTTTGTTGGTTTTCTTGTCTGATTTCAGTCAGGCCTTGAAGGCAGCATCTTCTCACCTACATTTGTTCAAGACAAAAAGCCACAATGGGCACGATGGCACTTGAGCTTACTGTAGAAGCATTCCCCATCAGTGTAATCTTTTTCCTCTATGCAAGTACCAGCAAAGCTTGCCAACTGTTAAAACCAAAATATTAGTAGGAAAAAAACCCTTTATGTTCAAAAAAGGTCATGAAAAATGAAAGAAGTGGCTAGCAAAAAAACCTCAACTCTTCTCCTTTCATATGGGGCTTGACTCTTCCTCTGGTGTGGGACAGAGATGGGGCCAGCCTGGCTGGGGATCCAAGCCCAAGCCACATTGCAAGGACACAGGCCCTCATAGTACTGCCCATCCCATCTGCTGGGAGAGAGCTCCTAATGCCCCAAAAACCTTGGAGCTGCAAATCCTCTGCCTTCATTTTTGTGCACAGTGTTGCCAGGGAGCCAAAGCAGGAGATAACGAATAGCACAGCTAACAGAGGCAGCCAACGGCAGGTCCTGGGCTCAGCTTTGACATCTGGGAACTTCTGGCATCTTAGGGGAATTCCTAGGAGGTCTTTGGAGATGAAGCTGCAAACAAGTTCCTTAGAGGAGGTTTCTTGAGGAAGTTTGTGGGGAGTTTTGCTGCTTGCTAGGGGCTTTGATCTAGGGTATTGTAGAGTGGCTGCCAAGGCCTGTCAGCTCTGGGACTGTTACCCCCTGCTACTCTTCCATGGAAACACCAATGGTGTCAGGGGAGACCTGGAGCATATCAGGGATGACTGCATGGATCTAGGGATTGAAGATTCATCTTCAAGACCTTGGAAACCTTTGTAATGATTGAGAACTGCTTGGAAGAGGTGAGATCCCTGTGACCAAGTGGGGCAAAAATATCTTTGTTAACATGCTAGCCAACATGGCAAGGAGGGGTTTTAAACTAGAGGTGATGGAGGAGAGAGATGATGACCTATAACCAAATGAGGAAGTGGTTGGCAAGCAAAGAGTGTGGGGTGATGTGGACAAGAGACCTTATAATCAACATAAGGCATAAAGGAACTGAAAAGGGCCTATCGTATGGGTATGCACACAAATAAGGGTAAGTCTACATGACAGCATGACAGGGGAAGATCTCATGCCTTTTCTGGAAAATCAGCACAACTAGGAGTTGCATTTATGTAAGATAGCAGTGGGGATGCAGCTAGCTCAGCCTTTGGAGTGGTGATGAACCACCTGAGAGCTTATAGGTCAGGGTTAGAGAGCAGATCGGCATGGATGATATTGTGATGGGCGTCTGTTACAGACCACATGATCAGGAAGAAGTAGATAAAGCTTTCTTCAGACAACTGAAAGAACCAAAGTATAAAAATGGTGTGTATATATACATAAAGTCAGAAAGGTTTTATACACATAAACCCAAGATGGTGGTAAGGCACCATGGGACATCTTCTCCTACCTGTGAGAAAGCATGGACCTCAGCGTATCAGAGGCCTCAACTCTCTGATACGAGTTCTGGTGGAGGATGTCACCATCCCCATCTCAGGTAGCAGGCAGTGCCTGGTTGCTGTGCCAGGGTTTGGGCAGGAGACAGTGGCAGTGTCCTTGTGGTGGGATACGTGCAGTAAGTGAGGAGCTTTTGGCAGATGAAGGAGTTGTGGAGGAGGTGAGCAGCTGCACACTGTCAGGGAGAATGAGCAAGAGATCGACAGACTCTTTGTAGAGGCTGAACAGCCCCAAGGCCCATTCCAAATGGAATTTTTCCATGATTCTGTGATATCAGGACAAAGAAATGTAAGCAGATCTTCCTTAATAGGAGCACGAAGGAAACTCTGAGCACAGGTTATATAGGCGGTATGAATAGATTTGTAGAGCTATGGTAATTCAGCCTTAAGAAGTATTGAGGATGAGTGTCCAGCTTTGAGGATGATGTGGAGTAACAAGAATGCTGAGATGGCTAAAAAATATGACCTGTAAAGAAATACCAAACAGACTCAGACTGTTAACCTAAAGAAGACAAATTGAATGACAAACATCATAGGAGTCTGCAAATGCTTCAAACTGTCCTTGCACAGTTTCAAAAACAAAAGAAATTACCTAGTCTATGTTTGTGCCGAGTATGACAGAAATGTAGTAAATCTTCACAGATCTATTGTCTACAGCCATGTGGACAGTCTCTTACATGGAAAACTCCTAGTGCCAAGAAAAGAGTTTTTGTTAAGTGTTTTGACCCATTGAAGAAAAATGAATGAAAATACCATAACCTGCTACAGTTACGTTAATTCCAGCCCTGGATAATTGCCTTTTGCTTGTGGCAGTGAAGGGTCCCTGTGGTTCGCCTGTTTCCACAGATACCTGGGCAGCTTTCTTTTGCCTTCAGGTTCCCCTTTGCACCGTCAAAGTACTCCCTAGCTGAGGCTGACAGTTGATGCTCAAAGCATTGCCAGACTATGTGACTTCACCAACAAAACAGTAAGTATAGATAACATTAGAGAGGGAGGAAAATAACATTCATAGATCCACTGCCTCTGTAAACATGAACAAGCATGTAGGGAAAATGAGGCAAAGGATTAGTGGAGTTAGAAAGAAAGGGGTGGTTGTTTTTTTTTCCCCTTGGGTAAATGTTTAGCTGAATGAAGATGCTGTACTTTCTCCGCATTCCCCTCTGGTAGGTTGACGTTGGCTGGCTGCTAGATACTCTCTCAGTCGCTCTCTTACACCCCCTCCTCAAGAGAACAGGCAGAGAAAATAAGTTGAAGAAGCTCATGGGTCGAGACAAAGGCAGGGAGATCACTCACCAATTACGATCACAGGCAAAACAGACTGAACTTGAGGAAGATTAATGTAACTTATTGCCCACAAAGACAGAGTTAGATGCTGAGAAAGACAGACAAAACATAAAACACATTCCCCTCTCCTTCTTCTCAGCCTCAACTCCTCCATTCCCAGCTCCTCCGCCTCCCCCACTCTGAGTGGCACAGAGCAATGGGGAATGGGGGTTGTGGTCACAGAATCATAGAATGCATTGGGTTGGGTCAGTCTATACCAGCTCCTTTCTGAGTCTCCTTCCTCCTCATGCTGCTCCTCTGCTCCAGTGTGGATTGTCCATGGGCTGCAGTCCTTCAGGGGAATGTGCTCCAGTATGGTGCTAACCATGGGCTGAGGGGAAATCTCCACTCGAGTGCCTTCTTCCCCTTCTTCTTCTCTCACCCTGGTGCCTGTAGGGTTGTTTCTCACTCTTTTTCATCAATCCTATCAGCTCTCTGGCATTTTTGCCCTTTCTTATATGCACTTACCACAAGATAAGTTCACCGCCACCTTAGCTTCGGAGCTCAGCTGTGCCTTCTGGTGGGTTGGTTGGAGCTTGCTGGAACTGGCTGTGTCAAGTACAGGGCAGTCACAGCTGCATCTCACAGAGGCCACCCTGTGGCCCCCAAGGCCATAGCCTGGGCACCTGCACCTGGTGCATCTCCATATTCTCTTTCCCTCTTAGTAAAATACGTTTGCGTATTATTTTAAAAACATTATTTGTTTATTAACATTTAAGAAAAAGGTAAGACTTGAACCAGGAGCTTTTTGCTTATGGTGACATTTGGCTTCTGTTGATGGCTGCAGAGTGGTTACACAGACACTGAAGCCTTTCACAGCTTCTGTTAAGTGCACATGAGTGCAACAGGGCTCTGTCCCAGGGCTCAGGTTACTGATCATCAACCTCCTCCTCTGGAGCCAGAATTTCTGTCCTTTTCGGAGAACAACAGAAGAATGAGCCAAGGACATAAACCCCAACCAATGTGTTATGTTACCCTGCCTACTTGGCCCAATTCCCATATTTTCTCCAAGAATCGTATTTCAGGAATTCAAGTTGCACATTCTTTGTCTTTCCTGAACCAACCATTTGCTATAGCACAAATTTCAGTAAAATAACATATAGAGAATAAAATTTTTTTTAAATGTAGGTCCTGATTTATTGCCACAGGTCAGGAATAACTTTATTATTCAGGAGACATGAGAAAAAATGATATTTTTGGCTTTTGGAAACAGGGAGTTGTTCAAAGATGGTGTTGAAGAAGATTCACCTTCCTATGCAGTAGCTCAAAAAAGGTGATGCATATAGATGCAATTGGCTATATTATGTTCAGTATATAAAGTAGAAAACTGTGATAATGGAATGTATACAACTCCATTTCCTTTCTTTTTACTAGTAAAGAAGTGTATTTCTGTAAAGATTAGGATGTAGGATTATTTTTGTGACATATGTCTGTGTTTCCCATTTGTCTTCTGAAATTTCCCTTTAACACACTGGGCAGTTTCATTCATCATTGTGCAAAAGCAGCCAGTGACCAACAAATGAAGAAATGATAAATTGCACAGACTTATTGTACATTGAGGATGGGACTCCCGGTAGCGCTCAGCATCTTCCCCGACTGGGTGCTACGTGATGTGAAGGTGTATATCAATGATTCCTGCATCCTTAGCTCAAATGCTCCCTTTACCAACAGTATGTAAAATTACTGTTATTAAGGTTCTCCACATGATTTACTTTTTCTGATGAGAAAATTTAGTATTGCTGGGAAAAGACTCCAGATGCTGGTCCTGGATTTCCAAATCCCCAGCGGTCACTTAAGAGCAGCTCTTTGGTGAACACATTTGTATGGTGAGGGGTCAGATGTGCTGCTCACATATTGGACAGATGGTCAGTGCTTCATCAGCAAGCCCACCACATGGAGGAGACCTCAGACTTCCTCTGCAAATACTTTGTCATTTATACAGTAGGTGCATGGCAAGCCAGGTGCATGCTGGCCACAGCAGACTCCATGGCCATGTTCATAAACAACTGTCTAGGAAATCTGGAACAGAAATATGGCAGGTCTGTAATGTAGGTGTATGCAATCTAAGTAGCATTTTAGAAAGCAATTAATTAATAACATGTGGGCCATATTCAATAATCACACATTCAAGAGACTGTTTCATCAAAAATGGGATTTAGTGTACATTTCCCCAAAGTATTTACATCTTTTTTGAGTTTTACAGTGGTAGCGACTGTGGTTTCCCTGAGGATTGCTACCGGTTTGACAGTCAAAGAAATATTACTTAATGCCATCACAAAGTATGTACAAGATCATATCAAGGTATCATTTTTTAAGCAGGAGCCCTACAGAAAACAGCTGAACAATAACCCTATTAATGACCCTGAATGTGCTTGTATCAATATGCCATTTTACTGCATAAAGAAATCAATGTTATTAAAAAAAAAATCACAGCAATCATAAGGACATAGCAAATTTAAGAGTGCTATTTAGTGAATAGCTAGTGACCAATTTTCTAGTCCTCCTGTGTAAATTAATGAATATTTAAGGAGGAGACTAATTTGATTTCCCTAAAACCTGCTCAGTTTCATTAACACAGCAGGAGAAAATACAAAATATGTATTTGAAAGCTTTGTTCTTCAGGAAAAGCTATTCCACCTCTGATGTGTGGAAGATAAAAGAAACCAGTGATTAAATAATATTAACATAGTTTGTATCACTCCTGTTATTTTCCAGTCTTAAACTCTGGTGAGTGAAAAATGGTTAAATTCCTAATTTTTAATGAGACTTTTCAGAGAATAATATACATTCTTTGTGGGAAGGCTGAAAACCCACATTTTTTTCACAAAGCAGTGACAACCATCTGGAGGGGAGGGCGACTCCAACATCACAAAAGCGTGGTGTGGGCTAGGATGTCTCCCAAGTACAGTGACACTGTATTAAAGCCATTCTGAATGTCAACAAGCTTTGCTGTGCACAAAGACTGCAAATGATATCGAAGCAGTCCCTTATCTGGGTAGAACAAAGACTGTCAGAAAAATCTTTCTGGGTTTTGTTTGTTTTTTTCTTTTTTTTTTTTTTTTTCTTGGATGAATTTCATTTACCTTTTCAACATATTTTAAATCTTTTGTAAAATACTCCAAGGGGGCACAGCACAGTGTGGGACTTGTAATCAGCCTGAAAAGAGTGACAGAAAGCTGGCTCATTTGGTGTGTCTCAATGCTTCCCTTTATTCTAACCAGTCTGTTCACAGCTTAAATCACAGGAAATCTGAGTGTTTAACTCTTACAGCAGGTAGCAGAGAAAAACACAAAGGAACCTGAGCAAAATATTTGAAGTAAAATCTAGATTCAGAAGCAAATCAGAGGCGTGACTCACCAGCATAAACCAATTACTGTATATGCATAACCTTTTTTGTTAATCCACCTGACGAGTGAATACATAGATTTAACATGAAAAAAAGTCATCTTTAGCTTTTCATGAAGGAAGCAAGTAACTGGGCAAAAACAAATTCAGGGGGAAAACAGAAGAGTAGATGTTAGGTGGCTAATAGCAGAAAAAAAAACCTTAGCATGGAGCTCGAGGAAGAAGTGGTGGAGTGTCTATGGCTGATACATATCAACCTGTTCGTAATAGCATGTAAAAATGGCCAGAGGTGTGCCTCATCCAGCTTTGAGCCCCTAAGGAAGTATTTGCAAGTAGAAGTAGATGTCTGTGGTTTGTCTGCTTACATTCTGCCTAAATAAATTGGTGCATATATTTTAGATCTCATCCTTACCCTCCTGGGACGAGCACCAGCTTTCTGTTACATGTTGGTATAATAGCTGCTCTGCTCCATGCCTGGGCTTTCTACAGGAAACAAACTGTATAAAGGAACAGAGAATACCTGAAAAAGATGAAGTCTGAAAATATCTGCAAAGATGAGAATGTGTCCCTGTATCAGGGCCCTTTGTCTGAGACTGACTCAGATACATTTTACCTATTCAGTTCCATCTGGAATTTCAAGCAGATATTCCCCTAGGGATATTTTCTTTGTTGCTGTTATTTCTCTGTTGATTCTTTACAATAGAAACAGATTTTAATTTTTAAGAAACACATGCTGAAGCCACAGAAAACAGTCTTTTTAATACCACTTTATCAATACCAAATATAACTCTTATGTTCCACAGCTAGAGTACAGAATAAGGAGGATAAGATATTGTCTGATAACATTATACAGCATCCCCCAAGTTCATAGAATCACAGAATCACAGAATTGCTATGGCTGGAAAGGACCTGTAAGATCATCAAGTCCAACCATTATCTGTCTCTACCAGGCCCACTTCTACCCCATATCGTTGAGCATCATATCTAGACAGCTTCTAAATAAATCCAGGGATGGTGATTCAATCACATCCCTGGGCAGCCTATTCCAGTCCCTGACAACCCTTTCAGTGTAGAAGTTTTTCCTAAAGTCTAACCTAAACCTCTCCTTGTGTAACTTCATACCATTTCCTCTTGTCCTGTCAGATGTGGCTTGCAAGAGGAGACCAATGCCCCCTTCCCTACAACCTCCTTTTAGGTAGTTGTAGAGAGAATAAGGTCACCCCTCAGCCTCCTCTTCTTCAGACTAAACAACCCCAGTTCCCTCAGCCACTCCTCGTAAGAGTTATCTTTGAGACCCTTCATCAGCTTAACAGCCTTTCTCAAATTCCTCTTATATAACCTGAAAGTCTCTGTACTCTAATGATAAAGCTTCAATATATAGCTTGCACTGTACATCGTTGCTAGTTGCGAACAGGCTAAGACAGTATTTACACACAACTAAGAACTTCAATATCACTAGCATTAATAATTGGCCTAATGAAAGACTTTTCCTCTGTAAGTCTGAACAGATGTTAATGAAAGTGGAATTAGAACCCAAATTTGCTCAGGGAGCAGGTGTCAATCCATGTTACAAACACGGCTTATGTGTCTGGTCTTTCCTCCAGTTTTGCTCAGCAGGAAAATATTCTACTTCTCAGTTCCTCTGGGCTACACCTACATGGCCAAACACAACCGGGCACAAGCATCTTGAACACCCTCCTGGGGGCTGTCTCTGTTACCTAGTTGTTAGCATGGTTTGTGGAACAGCTAGGGTCTATATGAAACAGCACATTCCTAGGCAGATTCCCAGTAGGCATCCTGGGTATATTGGGCTTGTGTGGCAAGGTTTTGGTGCCCATAGGGTGTCCTGGTTTGGCCAGGACAGGGTTAGCGTTCAGCAGGGGTTGGGAGGGAGCCACAGCAGGGTTATTTGAGACTATGCTGACCTCATGCCCCCCAGGAACGGCAGGGCTTAAACCACCACAGCTTTTTGTCGCCCAGCCCCATGTTTGGCATCAAAAAGGGCATAGTCTGTGAAGTGCACCACCATCATATGCCAATTCATTAGCAGTAGTGTCCTGGAAAGATGGCCAGGGACAAACAGTGGA